>JANDKJ010000444.1:0-92726 GCA_028551335.1 Armillaria sp. CMW 4456
CGTCATTGGCCTTGTGGCTCTAGCTGCCATCTGCTGGTACTACTACCAGGTCCTTGTCAGCTTTTTCCTCCCCTTCATCCACCTTCTCCACCGATTCTATGTCGTCTTCCCTGCACAGGGTGGGACTTGGCCCCAACCTCCGAGGAGCAGGACCGAACTTCCCTCCGAACCCAGAAGTCGAGCAAGACGTGGAAGCAGCATCTCGACCCGACTCGCCTCCTCCCCGGGCAGCAACACCCTACCCTGCCCACTCCCGCACCAGCTCCCGAAGCACCTACACCTACCCCCCATGCCTGCCTCCGAATGAACCCCTCCCAGATCCTCCCAGCTGATACCACTGGAGGAGATTCTCGAAGCGACGCCACTGTCCGATCCGCCGCCTTCCGTGCTGAGCTTGCCCGAGCAGCCCTTCGGACCCATGGAAGGAGATACAGACACACAGCGATACGCACGAGAAGTGAGGGCCAGTGACCTGAGCAGCCCACAGCAGGACCCTCCAGGATACGACGTTCAACCGACACCATCCGCCCCCCCAACTACACCGACCTATCGCCCCTACCCAACCAGACGACCATCGCAAGTGAGCCGAACCTCATCAGGAACATACGCGTCGGCGAGCCCTGAGGTCGACCCCGCTGGCCGGCCGAGGAAACTGACTCCAGCACTGACGAGTCCTGCCGCTTTGCCACCCCCGCTGAACCTCCCCAGCCCCTTGTGGCTACCAACCCAGACCCCTTCGAACCCACCGATCACCACCCTCCCCTTTCCAATCATATCGCCGACGACGATGCCAGCATACGCTCCATCGTCGACGTACCACGAGCCTCTACCAGCACCATCCCCCCGAGCCCCCATCCCGCTACCACTGACCCCGGTAATGGGTGAGGATCCGTTCCCCCTACCGACGAGCCAACCTCCGACCCCGGAAGCCCACGATTCATGGGGGACCCCACTGAGGGGCTCTTCCTCGGGTTCCCCTCAACCAGGGTCGATCTCACCGACTCCGAGTAGGCCGGAACAACCCAGGTGGGATACAGTAGAAATGTATATACAGAACGCCCCGCCAGTAACAGTAGCAGACTTACCTATACCCAGAACAGCAGAAGAAACGTGGGGAGCCTATCTTGATATTACCGTAGCCGAATACCAGCACCTAAGAAAGTATAACGACTCCCAGCCGATCGGCGCACGAACCACGTTTCGAGATCAGGAGATTAGGACCCGAAACCTAATCAACCGAGCCAAGGAACGAGCCGCAGCCGCCGTAAACACAAACGAGGAAATCCCCTTCCAGATCACCCTCACTGCCGCGGCAGACTCCGCAGCCGCGGGACCCTCCCAGACCCAACCCCCTGCCCAGGCCCGGGTAGACCCGAAGCTGCCAGGCAAGAAGTCGTCGGGGTCTATCGGGGAATGGGAGCAAGATCAAATTAACCAAGCCAACATCAAAAAGGCCTGAGAAGAACTACGCATCGCCCTCGCCAAAGCTACCAAGACCCGAGCAGCCCCAGGATGGGTCCCGGGTGACACCCCCGGAGGATCCCCCACCCCTCGGCCCGAGACGAGCTAGCCTCCCTCCCAGGACCCCCTGGGGGACCACCCGACTGGCCTAACGACAACCCTGCCCCCGAGATGGTCGCCGGCGATCTCCGACTAAACGTCAAACCCACCCTCGTCAAAGAACCCGACCCATTCAAAGGCGAATCCGACGACCTCCGACGCTTCATCAATGACTGCGAACTCTACTACCAGACCTTCCTCGGCTTCTTCTCTGATGGAGAACAAGATCATCTTCGCCGTCTCCCACATGGCTGGCCATGCCAAGAACTGGTGGGTCAGCATCCAGGAACAACTATACTCCTGCTCCCGCCTCCACCACTGATTCCCCCGCTGGCTCGACTTCAAGGCCGCCCTCAAAGCAGTTCGGAGACCCCGCCATCATAGAAAAGCACCACCGAGGCCATGACGGAACTCAATGGAACATCGGAGTAGAAACGGCGGTGGAGTACTTCCTGAAGTTGGAAGATCTCGGAAGGAAAGCCGAGCTGATCCACGACGTAGGAGAACGGGGACAGATGATGATGGCGCTCAAGATGGGAGTGCCGAAGTCAGTCCGAAACAGGATCACCGACATGGGGATCCTGATACCCGACGGATACTTCGACTGGAAGAAGCATGTTATCGACGGAGACGAATCCCGACAACGCTCGAAGGTCGTCGACGACATGATCGCCCGCCCCGCCAAGCCAACCCCGTCTACGACCGGACACGCCCTGGCAACGACACCCGCAACCACCGACAAGCGGACCGGGACGGGGACGACTTATGGGGGGCGAGGACAACCGATGGATGTAGATCGAGTCAAGGCCCGCAACGCCGGACTCTGCTATAACTGTAATGAGAAGGGGCACTTCGCACGAGAATGCCCGAAGCCGAAGAAACCATTCAACCGACCACCGCGCTCGAAGGCGCAGATCCGGGCCGCTATCGAGCGACTCGAGAACGAATATTCCACCGCAGAGGAGAAGACGCCCTCGACCAGTGGCATTGAGGAGGTAAAAGATTAGGCCGACGAGCGAGCGATTCCGCCTCGATCGGCCAAGGACGAAATTAGTTCTAGTACGTCGTCGTCTACTTGTAATAGTACTTATGCATGCCTGTAGTATCCACGCATTCGAATATACCCCATTTGACCCGACAACAAAGAACTTAAAAGAATCGCAGAAGGAATGATCGCCGCCTAAGCCGAGGAAGCGTGCCGCGACCGTCACAGGGACCGTACAAACGCCCTCGGCAAAGGCCGCCCGATCAACCTTCGAGGGCGTGGCTGAGGAAACCCCCACCACGGCAGAAGAGTCTAGCATGGGAGCCCTCCCCACCGGTCGCAAATGTCCCAGCGAGCAAGAACAAGACCGCTACCTCGCCTAGCGAAGGGGGCCGAACGGGGGCCTGCATGCCCCATACGACACCACCTTCCATCTCGAAGGTACGATACCAGCACCACACTTCCCCTACCATGTCGACCAGGATGGCAACTGGACCATGCAGCCCTGGGACCGACGCACCGGCAACTTCATAGGACTCGTAAGCGATGACCACCCACCCGAGCCGGAAGCCTCCCCCGAATACCCGCATGATCCAACAGAATGGCTCAAACCTTGGAGCGCCGAGTGGACCTGGCGAAGCCTCTATGCCTCACTCCCGGCGGCCAAGGGCACCCTCTTCAGCTGGATCCACAAGACCCGCCAACGGGAGGTGACCGACGACCTTGTCCGACAACTTCGGAAGTCGGACAGGTCAACCGCGCTCGAGTGGCTGGAAGAGCTTAAGGGCCCCTCGCCGCTACATTCATGCCGCCCAGTCCCGAGGAAAGGACTTGGTAACCACAGTACAGCTGGAAACATTGGAGCAACCACAGACCCTACAGGCCACCGCCCTCATCGACAGTGGGTGCACCGGGAGCTCGATCAATCGAGCCTTCGTCGACAAGCATCAACTGATCACTCGACCCACCACGCACCTGATCCCGGTCTTCAATGCTGACGGGACTCGAAATCGTGCCGGGGAAATCACTGCCTATGTCGAACTCCGCCTAAAGATCGGCGACCACGCCGAGCGGATCGACCTGGCTGTAACCGACTTAGGGGACAAGGACCTATTCCTTGGCCATGACTGGCTGAAACGCCACAACCCCCTGATCGACTGGGGCACGGGACGCATCACCTTTGGCCGATGCTGCTGCAACCGCCTGGTCCTCACACTACCAGATGCCGATGAAGACCCCTGGGATGAAGAACTGGAAGAAGGAGATACCATCCTGGCCATAGAAATGATGGAGGAAATACAACTACGCGCCCACGTCGCCAATGACCTGGCGGCAAAGGCCCACGAATCGAAACCAGAACAGACATTCGAGGAACTGGTCCCCGAATGGTGCCGAGACTTCCACGACCTATTCTCGAAGGACAACTTCGATGAACTACCACCCCGAAAACCATGGGACCATGCCATCGAACTCATCCCCAATGCCAAGTCCACCCTCGACTGCAAAATATACCCCCTCTCCCCAAAGGAGCAGGCGGAGCTCGACGACTTCCTGGACGAGAACCTCTGCACAGGGAGGATCCGCCCCAGCAAATCACCGATGGCCTCCCCCTTCTTCTTTGTCAAAAAGAAGGATGGGAGACTATGACCAGTACAGGACTACTGTAAAGCTCAACGAGATGACGATCAAAAACCGATACCCACTACCACTCATCTCGGAGCTCATGGACAAGCTGAAGGGAGCCAAGTACTTCACCAAGCTCGACGTACGATGGGGATACAACAATGTACGAATCAAGGAGGGGGACGAGTGGAAGGCGGCCTTCCGCACCAACCGAGGACTGTTCGAACCGACGGTCATGTTCTTCGGACTGACCAACTCCCCGGCCACCTTCCAGTGGATGATGAACGACATCTTCAAGGATCTCATCGCCACTGGAAAGGTCACCATCTACCTTGACGACATCCTGATCATGTCGAAGGACCGAGCGGAACATCGACGACTCATGCGCCAAGTCTTAGCAACCCTCCGACAACACAAGCTTTACCTCAAGGCAGAGAAGTGTGAGTTCGAGACGCTGGAGACAGAATATCTGGGGGTGATTGTGAGCAAGGGATCCATAAGAATGGATGAGGTAAAGACACGGGGGGTTACCGAGTGGCTGACACCAACAAAGAAGAAGGAACTTCAGTCATTTCTCGGGTTCACCAATTTCTATAGGCAATTCGTCAAAGACTACAGCAAAATAGTATGACCAATGACGAAGTTGACAGGGAAGGAGCCGTGGATGTGGGGAGCAGCCCAACAGCAGGCGTTCGAAGAACTGAAGAAACGACTAGCCCAGGACGTCGTCCTGGCCATACCCACTGACGGAGGGAAGTTCCAGAATCGAGGTGGACTCCAGCAAAGGAGCGATTGGGGCGGTGCTCTCCGAACAACAGGGGATGATGTGGAGACCAATCGCCTTTCTCTCCAAGGCCCTATCGGTCACCGAGCGGAACTATGAGATCTATGACAAGGAACTCCTTGCCATCATGCTTGCCCTTGCCGAATGGAGGCACTACCTCATGGGGGCCGCCCAGATGTTTGAAATCTGGTCGGACCACCAGAACCTCCAATACTTCCGCCAACCACAGAAACTCAACCGTCGACAAGCCCGATGGGTCACCGAACTCGGTGAATACCACTTCACCCTTCACCACAAACCAGGGATGGCCAACCGAAAGGTGGATCTCCTCAGCTGACGAGCTGACCATGACCAGGGAATCGATGATAACCAGGAAACAGTCATCCTCCCTGAAGCCCTCTTCTTTCATGCCCTCGTCATGCCGAGTGAAGGAGACATTGAGAAGAGGATACGAGAGGCAGTAAAAAGGAAGACAACCTGGGACAAAGGGATCACCGAATCCCTAACCCATGAACGGGGAATAACGGAACAAGATGGCCTACTCGAATATGATGGCAGGCTATACGTACCCAAGGACACAACACTCTGAGGAGAACTAATCTCATACCACCACGACCACATCACCGCCGGCCACCCAGGGATTGCCAAGACCAAGGAGCTCGTCCAACGAAACTACTGGTGGCCCAAGCTCGGGAATGACATCGAAAAATACGTCAAGGGATGCGAAGTCTGCCAGCGCACAAAAACAATCACGCAGGCCAGACCGACGCCCCTACACCCGAATGAAACTCCCGAAGCCCCATGGACACACATCAGCATCGACATGATCACAGGACTACCAGAATCGAATGGCCATGATGCCATCATCCTCATCGTCGACCGATTCTCCAAGGAAATCATACCCGTCGCATGCACCACGATGCTATCATCAGAAGGATGGGCCAAAATACTCCGAGATCATGTCTATGCCCTGACATGGAATGCCCCAAAAGATCATAAGTGACCGAGGACCCCAATTTGTCTCAAAATTCATCAGCGACCTCTACCACCTCCTCGACATCCACGGAAACCCCTCCACTGCCTACCACCCACAGACTGATGGACAAACGGAACGAGTGAACCAAGAGGTAGAAAAATACCTATGCCTCTTCATCAACCATCGACAAGACGACTGGCCAGAATGGCTACCACTCGCAGTGTTCCAACACAACAATCGCATACACTCTGTGACTGGGAAAAGCCCCTTCTTCGTAAACCATGGAACTCACCCACGAATCACCATCACCAACACCCACCGACCCCAGAAAACCCCCGCAACAACCGACTTCGCAAACACCATGACGAAGATACATAACAAAACAAAGGCCGCACTTGAGAAGGCGGCAGAGAAGATGAAGGCACAATACGATGCCTGGAAGAGGGAAGCACGGACCTACAACATGGGAGATAGAGTGTGGCTCGATGCAACAAACCTACACCTACCACGACCAAAGAAGAAGCTAGACGACAAATGAGTCGGGCCATTCCCGATACTCGCCAAGATCGGATCATCGGCATACAAACTGAAACTACCAACGACATGGCGAATCCACCCAGTCTTCAATGAAGCGCTACTCACACCATACGTCCCACCGGCATTCCCATCCCAAACAAAACAACCACCGCCACCACCAGAAATCATTAATGATGAAGAAGAGTACGAAGTAGAAGCGATCGTCGATAGCCAAACCCGACGCGTATGAGGAAAGAAAAATCAACCATCGTGGACCGTCACCGACTACCTCATAAAGTGGAGGGGATACGGGGATGAAGAAAATCAATGGGTACGAGAAGACCTACTCAACAATGCACAAGAAGCAATAAAAGACTTCTTAAATCGTAACCAGGAGATAAGGTTTGTGGCAGTCGGGATGACTGCCTTAATGAGGGGGTAATGTTATGATTTTTACCCCTATTTCGACCTTAACCCCAGACGCCATCACATTATCACTCTCGACCAAACCCTTCGTTCCATGCTATCCACAAATCGGCGCTTAACCCCATTCCCTCGCTCGCCTGACTACTCTTCTCACTTGTTACCCACCCTACTTAGGCTTCTTGTTTGTACTTACCACTCGCTATCGACCACTCGCTCACACCAGTTGCTTCTCGAAGGACAAACACCAGCACCATACATTGTACAACAGTAGTATACAAATTGTGTATTTAAGTAGGATGCTCGCACTGGTACAAACCAGCTTCGAGCTAAGTTATAAAATACCAACTTATGCTTGACACTCACTACTCTTGAAAGCTAAGCACTAAGGACTTAGCCTCAGCCTCACGCTAACAAGTGACTTCACCAGGATTACTCGAACGCGAAGTAACCAGTTGTTTGTTGTTGTTAGAGTCACATGAAGTTCAGGTCTAACATCCATCCATAGACTCAATCCCTCTCATTATAATGATGCCTTTTTCTCAGGTGAGCAAACAATTCTCTGTTCTCAAAATACAGATGTTGATGATATCAACAAATAATTCTTAGTCAATTTCAAGGACATGGAGAAGTCACAGTGCTGATACTCAACAAAGAGATGAAGGGGTTGATGGAGGTATGGAATACCCTATAGAGTTCCTAAACAGTATCAATATTGTCCAGGATTTCCTGTGGATTATCAAAGTTATGTCTTAAATGAGGAGTCCCATTAATGCTTTTAAGAAATTTGGATCCAAAAAATGGTCTTTGTAATGGGACACAGTGTTACTTCTCTTCTTACAAGGCATGGGTTGTCGACTTCTCCATGTCAGAATACACAGTGGTGATCATAAAGGAAAGACTGCATTTATTCCTGTATCACTATGAGTTCTGTGCAGAACTTCCATTTGATGTTACATCAGCACCAATTTCCAGTCCATGTTTGCTTTAGCATGACAATCAACAAGTCCCAAGGACAATCTGTCATCAACTATGTAGGTATTAATCTTCAGACTCCTGTATTTACACATGGACAATTGTATGTAGCTCTATCAAGATGTACTTCAAAATGAGATGTAAAGGTATTAGTAAAATCTGGATCTGTAGAATTTAAAACACCTAATATTGTATATCCAGAAGTTCTCATAGATTAGAGAATAGAATAAACTTATTTAAAAAGGAGTGAATAAAGTGAGGAGTAATAAGCTGGGTTTGGGGCAGGCCCCAACAAGCTGAAGTTCCATGCTGCAGTCAAGATTGTGGAGGGCCTGAGCATGCGAGGGGTGTCCACAATCATGATGAAGGCATGGGACAGAAGCTTGTTTAGAATAAAAGAAATGTTTAGTTTATTAGGTGAGCATTGGTCATCTGACAGCTGTTGCTGACCTAACACTTTGTCAGCAGGTACTTGCAGCACCTCTGATTGTGCCATATTTCCTCACTGGATGAAGTTCCTGATCATCTGGATCTTAGACCACACCACTGGGTGGGCCTAGAGTTGCAGCCAGGTAACACTTACTTGATTTCCTTGCTGCTGGGTGACTCACCAGCTCGCTGGGTGGACTTGAAGGTCCTGCCCTAGTTCACCAGTGAAGAGGCTAGGTTGCATCTACTTGTGGAATAGTGAGTGGAACAGTGTGCTATGACACACACTACACCCTACACCTTCTACACCACACTAATATCAACAACTACCCTCACAAGTGCAACAGAGGGAGTAATTACACATACTCTGTGATTATTTCAATCAATCCAATCGATTTCAATGCCTCACAATGCAAAGACATAGTGAGCTCTCTTCAAAATAAAGTCCTAAGTCTAGGAACTTTTGAACAAGAAGGACCGCTTCAAGGCATGACCTGCTTGGCAATGCAGACAGATAATACAAGCACCCCCACAGCACACAGACAGACAGACAGACAGACAGACAGACAGACTCGTTCCAACCTGAACTGACTTTCCACTGCGCTTGCTTTTCAAACCACTCCACTAGACACTGATCTAGTGAGCTCGCTACATGTCCATGTGTAGGGTTATCAAACTGACTTGTGCAAACGATGGTGACTCTTCTTCAAAAACAAACAGATAACAGAAATTGAACTGACAGAAACAGATGGGGCTCCCAATGCCCAGAAACAGATAAACCGAAAAACAGATAGATGAAATGGAAACCAACGACCCTCTTTCTGAGCTCTCAACACATTCAAACACCTCAAGTGCTCAAACAATTAAATCAGCATCACTGACTCAATATCTCTCTTGTCTTTTGAGCACACAAGTTGAATGTGAGATTATCTCTGTTTTCCTCTGGTGAGCTCGCTAAGCTAGTAGATGATGCTTGAAGCTACAAACTGTACCCTTGCTGCTTATGCTTTGCTTTCAGTGCTAACATGCAACTTGGGGGTCTGAAAACTTATCCTACTCTATCTACTTTTCCACTATTTATACTACTTGGTCTGGAATAATACAAATGCATTATAGAAAGTGATAGAAGGAAATTCCTGTGGGCCTAGCCCACTGCTGCCACAGTTATACTTGTCTCCGAGCCTAGTCTCCCTCATTGGAAATGGTTTCCATAGTGAGCTCTCTGTGTGGTGTACAGAGCTCACTAATTCTCAAGTCCACAGACTTATCTACATGGTGAATCTGCATCATTAACCCATGTTTAGTATCTTCAATGTTTCTCTAGAGCAAATCGCCATGTCTGGCAATGAACAACTTGTCCCGCATACTCCACATGTAGTGAGCTTGCTATGAACAAGTCCATTCTTATCAGGGAATGTCATGTTCATGGTATCTTATCTCAGGGTGCCTTCAGATCTCTTTCTATTATGTTGTGCATCACTTTTAATTGTGAGCAGCTTAATTATCCTCTGATTGCGATATCTCTTTATCCTGATCTTGTGTTTATTATGCAGTGAAGATGGTTTCTGACTTCAGGACAGAGGGATCGGTCTGTATAATCAAGCATGCCTATCCAGTACAATGTTATGATTAAGTCCCTGGTTTAGTTCTGCCTTAGGGAAAGTCACTAGTGTCATTCATAACTGCTCAGAGGTTGGTTTATCATCAGGAAGGTATCATCTGTAGTGAGCTCTATATGTGCATGGTATATTTTAGTGAGCTCACTAGGAAATGGCAAATTTACACTGGTAAATACATTGCAGGTGCAACACCAGGTCGCCCTAATCGTTACTGTTTCAGACCCAGTGACTTTTGTCATGTGTATTAACTGCTGAACAATTGTCAAAGTTGGCCTGGTGATACCAGGTCATGCAACGTTCTGTCATCCTCTCATTATGTCTGATTCTCTGCCCACTGGGTGACTTCACCTGCCAATGTTGGCCTGCTGAGTCCTGCCTGGTGACTTCTCCTACTTTGTTTTACTTGTGGGTAGCTAAATCCTTTTTACAAATCAAATAAAATTCGATTTTAAGAGTATCTACATGGATAAGTACCAATCCAGTGCATCAACAGCCACCCCACATCCACCTACTTCCCACAATCATGTGGCAGCACAAAATCAGACCCCATCATTCAGGCACTCTTGAGGGCAAGAGTGCTAAAGGGGGGATACTGTTACATGCATGCTGATGGCCTTACAAAACCACAAACCAAACACACTACAAAGTAAGTCAGACCTGCTGATCCTGAAAACCCAAGAACCTTCCAAACCCACACTATCACACCTCCAATGCTACCTGACTGACAGTTGATGTCTGAGCACAGACCCTGAATTATTATTTCACATTTTGACCCATCATTGGAACTGAAGGCCCTGACTCAGACTTCATAGAACATATATAAGTCATGTACAAACCACTTAGCTCTAGTTTGAATATCAACTTTGTTTTGCCTATCCATACAAACTAAGCCTCATCCTTGCCCCAGCTCTGATGCATCGTCCAAGTCATCCTCTCCTCTTACTTCACCCTCTACTCTCACTCCATCTTCAAGACAGTTGGCCCCATCAGGTGCCGATGACTAAAACACCAGCTAAGTGCCACTTTGTACTTAGCCACTTGGGCCTTGACTCAAGGAGACATTGCCAATAGCTTTGTCAATGCCCACTATAGCAAGTGAGACTGGTACACTCGTTGATTGACAGGTGGTGCCTGGAACCCCTGGTACCCCATTACATCTATATAAGGAAATTTCTATAATGCAATATCTTTCTGCCCACTAACACTTTTACTTAATAATATTTTATATGCTGAAATAATTTATGAAACCCTTAACAACATTTATATAATAGTTTTTTTCGACTGAATAAATATTGTATAGACTTTATAAGCTGTATTTGGTTATGACAATAAAAATACTCTTTTAACTGTATTCACAAGCCTTGCAGAACATCAGTCTGTCCTGACATGAATTGAATGTGAGTGATAACTTCTTCTCTGAAGTAAAGGACTGACAGAAGCAGTATGTCCCACTTTTCTCAAGCAAAATTCCGGTAGGACAATTTTGTGCTTTTGTCCCTATTTCCAGTCTGAGTTTGTGTGGATAGATCCGTGATGGAGTACAATTAGTTTTGAGCTAGAATTCTTTCATTGTAACAATTCAATGAACACATACAGTTAACTCCCTCTTAACTCATACCTCTCATAACCCCATAGGTCAGAGTTGGAATCGATAGTTATGGGTCATGATGGAGTAGACTTTATATCTCCTTTTATTTCTAACCCACATTGGGGCTCAGTCATGTGGATAATGAAACATTCTCAGGCAATGAGGTGGCATGTTATCTTTCAACCATCATCACATAAATGGCTGCACTTTATGATTCCAGTCCTACAAACTACTATCATCAGTCTTATCATGTCTCAACCCACCCCAGAGCAGTCGCCACAGCCCACCATACCCTCCAGGAACCAACAGCAAAATTGCCAGAAACTGATACCTGGGCAGAACTCACAAAAGTTCCCAAAAGGTTCAACAGTTGGATCCAAAAAGTTGAAAATGCTGAGCCCAATGAAACACTCGAAATGAATCTCGAGTAAATAAGAAAATGAGTGGTTTCTTTCAAAACTATGAAACCATCACTGGAGACAATCAGGGGCCAGTGAGTAATATTCCTCATCTCAGAGCATTCCTTGACAATATTCACCAGATGGGAGGTCATCAATGAAAAGGCAATCATAACATTGCCCTCCATGATCCATGATGCCTTCATCAGCTTGTGCACAACGTATAGCTGCCTAGAAGGCTGAACCGATATGTCTGTGGGTGGGGGTAATCTACTCCTTCATGATGGAGTAAAGACCCCTGACCTGAACATCTTCGATGAACGAAATATCAACTTGCTGCTGGAAGGCAGCCCCACTGTCTCCATAGAGATCGCCTACAGCCAAGGCCATGCAAAGCTTTTGCGAGACCTTATAAGGCTCGTCCTCGGGTCGTATGGGAAATTGCAAGCAGCACTTGGTCTGAACATTTCATCAGACTCGGAGAAGGTGATAGAACATATCGAATGGGTCTTATGCACATTCATCTTATCATGAGAATTGAATGATGGTGAGGATGAGAAGTTTAAGGAAGGGAGGATTTATGGCTCAAAAGAGAAAGAATCTAATCTGGGAGCTTCTAACAGTGGAGGATTGGTCAGGGAAAGTTCTGACGATGAAGCTAATTGGATGGATCTTGGGCAATTGCTATCAAGCCCTGAGCCCTATTCTCATTTCAGATTAAGGCCAAAGATTAAGGAAGCAGCCTAATTTTTTGATCGAGTGCTCTTACAGAACAGACTGCATCGTCAGTTTACATTAATCATCTCTAATACAAAACTGACAAGTAACACTTACCAGATGACAAGGAATGAACAACCAGACCTTGAGATTTCAGGCAAATACATCTTCCATAACAAAGTTGGCCCGAATATCATCATTCCTGGCTGCAAGGTGTGGAGAAAACTTCAACGAGCCTATTTAAAGATGGAGAGGAATAACTATATGGCTGCTAATGAAATCATAACATGTAAAAGAGGAACCGATCCAGATGAGGTCATAGAGGAAAACAAGCGCTGTCGCATGGAAAAATAGATATTTCATTGATAGGGTCTATGACCCTCTGTCATGTAAACACATGTACTAAATACTCCTTTGTCTGGTTACTTTCCATCAAATAAATTGTATTGCTACGATAAGTACATGTTTTAAAATTTCCCCTTTTCTAAATGTTGTCACCCATCCCTATTCCCTATCTCGTTCCTTTCATTCTTCTAGCACAGTATGCTTGTCAAGCTAATAAATGACCATGCCCAGAAAAAGAAGCGTATCCTACCCCATGGCCGATGCTCAGAGGCATAGGTGAGATATACCCAAGAAGAATTACGGAAGGATGGGAGGCAAATGAAGTGGAAGTTCAAGCAGCGAGAGGTTTGGAAATATTCATCATCAAGATCTTTGTGTATAAATGGATATCCTTTGGACGAGATTACTGGGCAGACTCGAAGGCAACGACCAAGCATGCCATCGAGTTCGGTCAGCACAGCCTTAAGTTGATGACCAGGCATGCCATCAGATTTAATAGACACAGCCTCAAATTGATCACTAAAGCATGCCATCAAGTCCTGATACTGGCACAGCCTCAAGTTGATGACCAAGCATGCCATCGAGCTCGATGGAATACCAATGCCCTTCAGTACCTGATGGACCAGTTAATGCTGTCTTCAACTGTCTGCTTCGATTCACGTATTTTCTGTAAACTTGAATGAGCTTCCAATGTTACAGATAATCAAAGTTCACAGGCTATTTTGCATACCACCATTTGTTTGATCATTTAACCCTGAGAACAACTTGTCATATTGATTTTATCTCATAGTTTGCGGAAGTGTCGGAAGAAATAAATTAATTTTCCTATCAAACAAAGTTTCATGTTTATCTTGAATGGTTCACAATGGAAGTAATTAATATGGTACAAAGCAATTTAATCGTCCCCTGAACTATATTCAGATGAAGAATCACTTGCGATACTACTTTGTTCTCCGATGACCTCAGCATTCTGCTCTTCATCCTCCTGATCGTCGGCCTGCGATACATTGTCTGTCTTGTTCTTCCTCCTGTTCTTCATCTTCGGTGCTGCTGAACATAGGCTCTACACTCATCTCTCTTCCAAGAACCCAATCGTTGTAGTAGGCAAAATCTACTTTGTTCGTAGGTATGGAGGCGATAATTCAAAATTAAACTTACCCAAAATGTCTTTCTGATGCCGAACGTCAAAGTCAGGATGGATGTGGAGGCGCTTCTTTTCCATGGTAAAGGCTTTCAGGAATTCGTTGGTGAGGTCGACGTGCAAATAGGTCTTCAGCGCTCTTTTAACCTCAAGCTTCACATTCCCTAATGCATGTAACTCTTTACGATCCCGATTCGATCGCACCAGTTTGTGGGCAGCATTAGCGTAATAGATCAAGGATCGGCCGAAATAAGCTGCTGAACTCATGGCAAACTCTCCTATGTCCATGGACCGAAGGCAAACTTGTGACTTGTTCGAGGTATCCAGCTCAGAAGAGGGACATATCAGCCTAAAGTGTTTCTTCAAGTGCACGATGAGCGATAAGTAAGCTCCGATTGCCGTGACGATGGCTGCCTTGATATCATCATTGATATCGATGCATGGAGCCAGTGCCGAAGAAAATATAGCAAAGTTGCCCAATGCAATTATGTCGAGCATGCCATCCCTTGTCATTTGAGGAACATCCGGATAACGTACAGCTGGAACACTCAGACAAGAAAGTTGCCAGAAATCGATATGACTTACATGGTGAATTGGTATCAGGAGGCTGAATCATGATGCGGTAGTAGTAGCACATAATATGGAGGAGGAGTTCATGAAGCCGGGGGTGCAAAGTATTCGTTATGTCATATTTAAGCATACAGGTGTGAACCCAGCCAGTGACAGATTTGCTGATTGTAGTTGTTGTATACATATGGTGTCCTTTTGCAACTGAGTTCTCGAGGGATATGACTGCATGGTGTGTATCTGGATGCATAAAACTGCAACAGTGTTAGTATATTCCAAATGTTAGGTGTGGCATGCTTACAGCACCGAACCCGGCTCCAGCAGTATAACCTCGGCATCCCATTTGTCAGGACTGGGCACAAAACCAGGTTCCCAGTCATCCATATATTCTTTGATAAAACTATCTTGTGGTGAACTACCATGACGATAGAAAATGTACCACAACTTCCTCCCACAGACGACTTCAATAGCTGTACCAACACCCTGGCAATCACAATGAATGTAGGTGACTGCGCCTTTGGTGGCTACCAACCAAAAGCTTGTCTCAGAGGTTGGATATGTTGCATCGAATATGTCCTCTGGCATATCGGACATTTGTTCAAATGCTCTACGGTGATTGGATAAGATACTAGAGCAGTTGTAAGAATATGACGAAAGGAAATCTGGGACATACTTATGGTAGACGATCATATTCGAAACCAGAAGTTGTATGTGGCAGGTCAAGAGCGTTCAAGACATGACCTTCTGGTTTCAGACCTTCGTGATAAATTTCCTGTAAAGACATTGTCACATGGATCTCGGATTCCATCCTGTCCTTCGCTCGCAATTGATGATCTGGCAAATAATATTAATTGTTGTCGGTACTGATGAGGCGGATTCACTAACCTTGTACGTCTCTCGGAGCATCAAGGCTTCCCACTGTTGTAAGACACATTAACGACCAATTCATCAGCTGGAAACCTGGGTTCAGGTGAAGCAACACATGGTAGTTACAGAAGGTTGTCAATGTCGCTTCGACACTGGACATTGCAGATGCTTCAGACATCATCACAATCCTGGATGAACCCTTGGATTTGCCTGTTTCTGGATGTCTGTATAATGGATGGTCTTGGGCGATGCATTTGTTCCAGCCATCTATCACAGTATGGTCTTCTTTTTCCTAGGGGTTTCAAAAGTTGAAAATTGTGAGGCATAGAATAGCCGACCATGTACATTTGACATTAGTGGGAACAAATCAAAGGTGCCATAAGTTTTTACTGATTCCACCCAAACAACAGGAGAACAAATTGGGGTTTGCGATCGGGAAAGATCAAGCTTCACTTTCTTCGCCAAGCGATCGCTCCCTTCTGGACTTTCACTGCGTCCACGTTTTCTAGAATCGAGAGAAACCCCTTTCCCCTGTGATTCGCAAGTGAGGAGCCATCAACATCAATGTTCTCCAATCCCCATTCTTGTCTTTGTTCAATTGCTCGTCATGATATCGTTTCTCTGCTTCATCTAAGGGGAGCTCATCATGTCCCTGACTCGAAGGCAGAATGCCATCGATTATCTCTTCAACAGACATCGGATCGATGTCTTCCACAGTGATGGGTGGAATACCTGCAGGAATGCTCCAAGGCACCGTTCTGGTCTTTTCATCCACAAAATTGGAGAATTTGTCATGGCCCCAATGCTGTACCAAATACGAGAGTTGTTGGTGAATCTTGATGACATCGTCAAGAGAGAATGGTGGAGATGAGCATCGAATACGAGATGGAACACTCTTTGACCTCTGCCATGAAGGCATTCGTCGTGTTGGAGGATAAGAGGAAGATCGTCCTCTCCTCTTCTGGACAGTGTCAATTTTTAGGGCTCGATAATTCCAATCTCTTGTGCTGGATAACCATTCAAAAGTAGCGGTTCGCACTTTCTTGGACAATCCTTCTGTTGGGTTGACCTGTGCGAATTTCATAGCCTCCCGATACCAGACATGGTCATTCCATTCACCTTCAAGTTGCAGCCCACGATTCCCCATGTCCTTCTCCATTATTTCAATTTCCTCGAGTATTGGTCGCACTTCCAGCAGAAATGCTTTTAACCCTATTTCGCTCATCCAACAGCCCCAAGCTATGCCGATAATAGTTCTCCAGAGCAGTTCTTCGACATGGAGAATTGACTCTGGCTTCCCCATGGAGCTCATTCTTCCACCTATCTGTAGAGAGTTCAATGACAAAATTAGATAGCGGCCGAGAAAGCTCATACTTGCAATGCTTCTGTGCTTCCCAGCATGTGACCTGGTCCTCTTCCCAATATAAGCAGAAGTGGAGAAACAGCGACGGCATTTGCAAATGCCTGTTTCCAATGAGAGAGGTTATCTTTCAATTTTTTTATGGTGTCATTGTCATCTATGATCATCTTGATATTGGGATGCGCAAAATGTGTTTGAGCAAAACTTCAACCGCATTAATAATAGTTGATATCCCTACTAATTTATTTTACCTTCTCCATAACGACATCTGTTCCACACCACCATGCTGAAGAGGCATCATTATGGGAAATAGAAAAAAAAAAAAGGCGATGTTTTGGGATTACTCACAAAGCAAATTACACATATGTGGAGAGCGACACCATCCAAAAGGCACAATGTTTTTAACCAAGTGATTGCCATATTATGTTTCCAATGATTGGCAAGAAGAAAGACATCCTTTTGGAGAATGACTTCCTCTGCAGTTGCATCAGGCCCTATGGCTGGAAGGGGTATAGGGTGATCACTATACATCTGAAGTGATGTATCAAGATCCTGCAGCTTTTGTGGCCAGTTGTCTAGTCGGTTAAGATACTGATGTACTCAATCAGAAGGGTTCACCACAAGGCTGATATAAACGTACCCCAACTTGATCAGATTGTAATTTTTTTGCTTTTGGGAAACATGGGTAATGAGAACAATTTGGCAGTCTGAGAAGTCCTGTGGCAAGGTCCATTGCCTTGATCAATACAAGCATGTCTACATGAGATCCCAATGGGTGTGCACCACCATGTTGAGAAACCATAGAGTCGACACTTCTTTGGGAATATGACTTTGTCCAACTTTCATCAGCAAAAGATTTCAGGTTTCATCCCATAGCCTTGCCAAATTCTATTATTTCTTTCCTTTGGTCACTCGACATGCCATGCCTGTCGAACCATTTCTTGGGGTCCATGTCCATCAGAAGGAATTGTCTACACATAATTGGAAGAGACCACACTAGGCATGATGTTCTGGCACTGGTATAGCCAATCACCTTGGCTTCTGTTCTTCTGGAGACACCAAAATGTCAGTAAATAAGTTTCAAAAGCCAATAACAAATCTGAGAGAATAGGATTTACATGATGAGACTTACTAGAGTCTTTTTTGGATGATAATACAATTGACATGACAGTAATAGGTTAAAGCATAAATTTCACATCTAGAAAGTATGTCATTTAGCTTAGTCATCAGTCCATACTAGGTAAACCAAATTTGATTTTATTTGGTGGTGCCTCTAAGCAAAGTTCAAGTGCTGGTGTAACAAATTTCAAGTTGATCATTTTCATATAGACATTTATCAGTAGTGAGCAGCCTCAAATATTCAGTTGATAATGACAAAAAGGCACAGTGTCTCTGAAGGTATTTTTCATTTAAATGCAGCTATTCATTCACATATTGGTCAAATTCTCCATTCAACAAGACAATAACTGGTGCCTCCCCAGAGTTATCGAAATGATCATTGTTGTTGTGCTCTCAATCAGAAATCCTATCATGCAAAACTATTGTACCTAAAAAGAGTATGACATGAATATGAAAAATAAGGTGTACAGAATGACTTCTCTTACCTATGCTAGGCCCAATGTCTAAATTGGCAGATGGTGGCAGGTGAAATTCTGCATCATAAAATTTCTGCCTCAAGGCAAGATAGACATTCCAGACACAATTCTGGCTGGTTCCAGGATTACCCAACTCTGTCATAAACTGAGCTGCATCTGCTGCAAAAGAATCTGGGACAAGCTTCAACACTGGATTTTTGGGTGGGGCATAAAGTTCCCTAGCAGTTTGTAGGGAATCAACACAGAATTTGACCTGTGAAAATGTAAAAATCAACTTACATGGTAAAAGGCTTCACAGATTACCTTGAAATCATCAGCAGAAAAGTGTTCAGGTGCCTCTTGGATCAATATTGGGACTCCATTTGGTTATGCGATGTTTCAACTATGTCTCTTGTGAGTATTGTTTTTAACTAAATACAAATCCAATTCATGCTGGAGCCTTGGAATGAAGATATAGTGAAAGACCAAACTAAAGGGTAAAGTTAACCTTTGTGCATGACAGGTATGAAAAGACAACTCACACATCTAATTGAACAGATGGATCATACCATCCCTGTTCAACACCATTTTGAAGGAGTCCCTCAAATACAAATGTGAAAGTCCTTTGGAAGACACTCTAGACAATCTCCAAAGGAATATTTTTTTTGTCAAATTTCCAGCAGTGCTGAATAGAATCAGCCAGTGTTGGATTGGCCCAGTGTCACAAGAAAGTGTGTGCCCAGGCTACATTGACATTTTCATTACCCATATCACTTTGGGTGAGAAGCAGCCCATCTAAAAAGTATCTCAGAATATCCAGAACCATAAGGAGGGAAAGGTGGCTCACAACCACATTTTTCCATGATGTCCAGGTAGAATTTACAAATTAATACTGGGTTTGAATTCATCCACCATACCTTCAACCACTGAAGCACCCCAGTGAACAGATTGATGCATGCATGCAAGCACAAATCAAACTTGTACTTCCACTTGTCATGTTGGTCCATACACCAAAGGTTATGCACCCCTGCACAATAAAAAACCTTCTGTACTATGTGACTTCATAGTCGTCTTGCAGCTTTGTTGGGCTCTGTTAGATGGGCCCATTCAACAATCCTCTGTCTGGAGAGAAATGGGAATCTTACATAAAAACTATGATTGAATAGCTTTCCTTGATACACAAATGTTTTTTTCAGTCAACAAAGCCTTGTGCAGTTCAAAGACACCAGCCTTTGGAAACCTGGCATGCAACACTGCCAAATGTCCACTGATTGATTCTACAGTGTGGTTCTGTTGGCAGGCACTAAGATACCCTAATTGTTTCCTCATGCATTTGAAGGTTGACAGCCTAGGGAACAGTTAGTAAAATTTGTGAATGCAACTAAGAGAAATGTGCCTGAGTGAGTACTTGGTGGTGTCGAATTCCTTCAAGAGTTCTTGATGAAGAACTTTGTCCATTATGTTTCCATCATATTTCTAAAGCTTATTGAGCCTTGTCAGAATTAGTTCCTTGGGAACTTTGTGCAGTTTCAGCTAAGTATTAATGGTGAAGATCTTGAAACTTACCATGAGGAAGGTGTTGGTTGGGCATGAGAAAAAATGGAAATCCCACTCAGTATTTAAACAAGGAAAGCAGAATATGTTTGGAGCCTGGAAACCAGCTGACAAATTTCACAATTTCTTTGTGGCACATTTAATACCCCATGCAGCAGGCACTCTTGACTTGCAATGGAGCATGCCTGGGATGTTGTACTAGGCCCATGAAGGAAATGAGATATGTAACCTCATCAGATGGTCATGGAAGCAAAATTAACACTTGCCCCTTTGATATGATCAAAGTGAACAGCATTCTTATGACAGCAGACAAATTTGCTGCCTTGATTAAAACCATTCCTTGGAAGGTATTTCCAGACAATGATAAAGCCAAACAATGTGGCCCTCTGTCCCGAAGAGGAACAATTCCTTCATAATCAATGTTCTGATTTCACCATGCACATCATGGACATAGTCAACATCAGATAAAAAAATCTTCCACCTTTGGTCATTGTCTGATTACATAAGTGAGAGGAAGTGATCTTTCTCACTTTTTGTCTGCTTTGTTTTTCTCCAGATCAAAAAGCCAAAATATTCCTGTAAGGTGAACACACTGTGGATGCTAAGAATCTCATTAAACTTGATCAACAATGCCAAATATGTGTGTCAAGCCACCAAATTCCAACTTAGTATATATTCACAAACAAGCTTACAAATCTCCTGATCAAAATCAATGACTTGGCAAAAATTGGCTTACAAAGCAAGTCATTGAATTTGATGGACACAGCCACATATGGATGACAAAGCAGGCCATTGAATTATATTGACACACTTGCATGAATGACAAAATATCTCACTGTATCCTTCAAACTATACCTCTCATGGCATTGAAGAGGCTAGGTTGCATCTATTCATGGAATAGTGAGTAGAACAGCATGCTATGACACACACTACACCTTACACCTTCTACACCCCACTAATATCAACAACTACCCTTGCAAGTGCAATGGAGGGAGTAATTACACACACTCTGTGATTATTTCAATCAATCCAATCAATTTCAATATCTCACAATGCAAAGACATAGTGAGCTCTCTTCAAAATAAAGTCCTAAGTCTAGGAACTTTTAAACAAGAAGGACCACTTCAAGGTGTGACCTGCTTGGCAATGCAAACAGATGATACAAGTGCCCCCACAGCACACAGACAGACAGACAGACAGACTCATTCCAATCTGAACTGACTTTACACTGAGCTCACTTTTCAAACCACTCCACTAGACACTGATCTAGTGAGCTTGCTACATGTCTGCATGTAGGGTTATCAAACTGACTCATGGAAACAATGGTGACCCTTCTTCAAAATAAACAGATAACAGAAATTGAACTGACAGAAACAGATGGGGCTCCCAATGCCCAGAAACAGACAAACTGAAAACAGACAGATGAAATGGAAACTGATGACCCTCTTTCTGAGCTCTCAACACATTCAAACTCCTCAAGTGCTCAAACAATTAAATCAGCATCACTGACTCAATATCTCTCATCTCTTTCAAGCACACACGAGTTAAATGTGAGATTATCTCTGTTTTCCTCCAGTGAGCTCACTAAGCTAGTAGATGATGCTTGAAGCTACAAACTGATCCCTCACTGCTTATACTTGCTTTTAATGCTAACATGCAGCTTGGGGGTTCAAGACTTATCCTACTCTATCTACTTTACCACTATTTATACTACTTGGTCTGGAATAATACAAACACATTATAGAAAGTGATAGAAGGAAATTCCTGTGGGCCTAGCCTGCTGCTGCCACAGTTGTACTTGTCTCCAAGTATAGTCCTCCTCATTGGAGATGGTTTCCCTGGTGAGCTCTCTGTGTGGTGTACAGAGCTCACTAATTCTCAAGTCTGCAGATTTATCTGCATGGTGACTCCATGTCATGAACCCATGTTTAGTATCTTCAAAGTCTCTCTGGAACAGGTCACCATGTCTGGCAATGAATGGCATGTCCCATACACTCCACATGCAGTGAGCTCACTAAGAACAGGCCCACTGATGAGCCTCAGGGCTCTGTATGCTCCAATTTCATGGATTTCTCCCTTTAGCAGACTTTCAGCAAACCAATGATTTCACACATGCCCATATATACTTTATAGGGCTTTTCAATGCTTTCCCAATGCTGATGCCTCAGTAATACTCTGAAAACACCATTTTTGACCTAAATCCTTGGATTTAGCACTGCCATTACCAGAATAAGACCTAGAGTGCAATGCTGACATCTCTGGCATTGCCACATCAAAATGTACAGGTGCAACCACATGAGTGGAGCTTCTCAACATTGATCTGGTGATCATAGGGGCTTCCCCACAGCAATTTGATGATTTCCACAGCAAGAACACTCTTTGGTGACTTCAGAATTAATTGGTTATTGCTGTATAACCATGAGACATCAACACACATGATACTTTGGTGGTACTCAGTCATTTCTGACCAGTATTCTCAACTCCAAAACCATGAATAAGGCATAGTCTAATGCTGGAACTACAAAAATCAAAGGTGCAGACATGAATAAGACAATGCACAAGACCTGCTGTATAGTCAGAAGGCCAGAAACACATATGTTAATGCATAGCCTTCTAGATATACCACAAGGATGCCATTTTATTTATATCTTACTATATAAACCTGGCAACTTCATACTTTACAGTAGTTACTCTCTCTATTCTGCTCCCCCACGTACACACATTGATTTGTTTACCTCAGTAACTCACCCAGCTTTGACAATACTAATAGTACAAGTTTTAATTGTGATTTCATTTGCCATGAAGCAGAGCTTGAAGTAGTTAAAGCTGAGACACTTCACAACCATCCATCGACTTAAAACATTGACTCTCATCATTGTTTTACTTCATTACTGGCATTTGCTCAGTGTTAGTAAGTGATAACTGTGCAGTACTCACCTCTTTTAGTTTTATAGGAAAGAATTAGCTTCAATTTCACTAGATCAGATTAGTTTTAACAGTTTTTATTTTCACAAGACATTAGAAAACCCATTTGGGTGTCAAGAGCAGATGAATAGTATTGGATAGTTATAGGGCAGCTCTATTGTGAGCATTGCAAGGATAGGTTTTGAACAGATTTTAGTATTGACAAATTGACAGGTACAGGGCAGCTCTAGTGTGAGCTTCACAGGAAATAGTACTGACCAGTTATAGGAATTGATTTGACAAGAGATAGGACCAGACAAAGGAAACAAAGTATAGTTTTGACAAAGATTGACAGTTTATAGAAATTAGGATGAAAAGAATCATCACAGATAAAGCCAAGACATAACCAGATAAAGCTGAGGAGCCCAGAAACAAAGACAAGACCTGCTATTGCACTGCTATAGCCACAGAAACATTGACACAGACCTATACTGAGACAATTAGGAGTTCATTTAATACTGACATAATACTGACAGCCATTCTACATATCCCACTTCCATTCCCATCCAGTTTCCCAGTTTTACAACACACATCAGACCAGATAACAGAGACCAAAGGTGACTCAGAGCATCAGAACCTGTAGTAACTTCTCACAAGACTAGAGAGAAGCCCAAAGATGACAAGCCAGTCAACATAGGACAACCTGATTCATCCAGTCCCAAATACACATAGTGTTTTGCTGGTGAAATCAACACAAGTACAGAGGTACTCAGAAAGCTCATGCACAAACATACAACACACCCAAGGAGTGACTTACAAACAAAACTAGTTGTTCTGTAATACTGACACAAAGCCAAGACACCACTATTCCATTTTGGTTCTTTGCACTGTGATATTCCAGAAGTATCCAACAATTATTCACCAGTTTATGTTTGGAGATCACTAAAGCATCTGACCACCTCGTCACTGCTCTTATCAAGAGGATGTCATGATCATGGTATCTTATTTTGGAGTGACTTCATATCTTTTTCTATCACATTGCACATCACTTTTAATTGTGAGCAGCTTAATTATCCTCTGATTGTAATGTCTCTTTATCCTGATCTTGTGTTTGTTATGCAGCAAAAACTGTTTCTGACTTCAGGACAGAGGGATTGGTCTGTATAATCAAGCATGCCTATCCAGTACAATGCTATGATTAAGTCCCTGGTTTAGTTCTGCCTCAGGGAATGTTGCTAGTGTTATTCATAACTGCTTGGAGGTTGGTTTATCATCAGGAAGGTATTATCCATAGTGAGCTCTATATGCAAATGGTACATTTTAGTGAGCTCACTAGGAAATCACAAATTTACACAGGTAAATATGTTACAGGTGCAACAACAGTGTTTTCACAATGTGGACAACACCATCAAGGTGTGCATAGTTCAGTTACAACAAGCATACAAGGTGCATGCCACTGCGTTCACAAACATTGTACAGGTGCTTGCTCAAATTGAAGAGGACCATGATACCAATGCAGTCTTGGAGGTGGCATGCAAGTTCCCTGCCAGCTGCCATCTGTTTATCAAGATGGGCCACCCCATCAGCAACATCCAAGAGGTGGAACAGGCCATTCACTCCAAGGTGCCTATGATCCCCCTCTTCAAATTGCCTATCCTTCCTCCCATTGAGAGCATCAAAGAGCCAATGCCTTCCCTGGACAAGCCTATGCAGCTGCACTGAGCATCTTTGTCCACCTCCACTGTAATCCTAGCACCTGACAGCAATGGAGAAGAGATGGCTGTTGACCTGCCTGCACCAGTAGCTGGGTCATCTTGTGGGTCTCTGGTGAGTTTTGTCTCATTGGCTCACAAATGGATGTCCTTACTGATTAACCTTCATCAGCCTCCAGCCTCCAGTCTCAAGAAGTGCAGTCACAAGGAGTGATGGGCAGGCTGAAAGGCTTTAGAAAATTTTATTTTACTAGCATAGTGTTCCATAGACATGTCCCTCATTGAAGAGACCTCTGTCTTTATTTACTTTTGTACTCACTGCATGCCCATGAAATATATCCAGGCTTTTCCTTGCTAAGGTTTCCTTGTGTGAGTTAAGCTCAAGTTCTATCAAGCACATATTGATCACCTTCACAATTTTTGATCAGTGCCTAAGAACTCTGGCAGAATCCTGAGTTCCAGGGTCAATTACATCAAACCTCTAACTCTTGTTTGAGCTGAAATTCTAAGTCTCTGGCAACTATAAATCTTGCCTGGTGGACTTCAAATTCACTCAAATGGGTACTGCAACCTCACCTGGCATGCAATTCCTGGGACATACTCTTAATAGTCACCAGGTGGCTCAGTGGATCTTTCATGACTGCCACCTGCTACTTAGAGAGGCCTGGTGACAATATCCTTGTATCATCAATCCAGACACACTGTCTAGATTGCTCCAACCAGACATTCAAATGTTGATAGATGCAGTACATCCTTACCTGGTGAATCCTTTACAGGTTTCTCACCTCACCTGGTTGATAACTTTCCACCTGGCAGGTCACCCACAAATGGTATTATCCTCAAGATGAAGATCCCTACTCATTATGCCTCTTAGCTATGGTCACTTTGCTAGTGAACAACCTCAGCCCAGCATTCCAATCTGAGGCCTGGTCAACCTGGAAAGTATGTGACTCCCACTGGATGCTAATTTTAGTCCAGGTGAGTTTTACTTCCATTTGTTTTCTTGCCTGGTGATGTTGACAGCTTATCTTAGATGCCAAAACCTCAGTTTGATCCTGTGGAGCTGTTCCCTGGTGAGCAGACCTCACCTGGTCCAAGCCACTTGCCTCCTAGTCAACCCTGGTTGCATCATACACCCACTGGGGCCTTCCATCAAGGCTTAGACTGGTTCCATTTCTACATGGCAGCACTTGCTGAAGATCTACTTCAAGAGTCAGTACATTTCATCCCACCAGGTCACCCATATTACCATCATTTACTCACCCAGCAGCTTCCTCCTGAAGGAACCACTCACCCAGTCAATGTAAATAGGTTCTATTAGCCATAGTTTAGCTCAGAACCCCATGCTCACCATATTACCTTGGCTGGAGTGTGTCTAGTAATTGAAATATTCCCTGATTATGTGTGAACTTGTAAGCCAACCCCTGTAGATAAACTGACAGGTGTTTATTTCATCATTTCCTTCTGCCAGGTAGGTTTCTACTTAAGAATTCTCACTTAGAATCCCACCCAGTGAAGAGGCTAGGTTGCATCTACTCATGGAATAGTGAGTGGAACAGCATGCTATGACACACACTACACCTCACACCTTCTACACCCCACTAATATCAACAACTACCCTCACAAGTGCAATGGAGGGAGTAATTACACACACTCTGTGATTATCTCAATCAACTCAATCAATTTCAATATCTCACAATGCAAAGACATAGTGAGCTCTCTTCAAAATAAAGTCCTAAGTCTAGGAACTTTTAAACAAGAAGGACCACTTCAAGATGTGACCTGCTTGGGAATGCAGACAAATGGTACAAGTGCTCCCACAGCACACAGACAGACAGACAGACTTGTTCCAACCTGAACCAACTTTGCACTGAGCTCGCTTTTCAAACCACTCCACTAGACACTGATCTAGTGAGCTTGCTACATGTCTGCATGTAGGGTTATCAAACTGACTCATACAAATGACAGTGACCCTTCTTCAAAATAAACAGGTAACATAAATTGAACTGATAGAAACAGATGGGGCTCCCAATGCCCAGAAAATGGACAAAACTGAAAACAGATAGATGAAACAGAAACTGACAACCCTCTTTCTGAGCTCTCAACACATTCAAACTCCTCAAGTGCTCAAACAATTAAATCAGCATCACTGACTCAATATCTCTTGTCTTTTAAGCACATAAGTCAAATGTGAGATTATCTGTTTTTCTCCAGTGAGCTCACTAAGCTAGTAGATGGCACTCAAAGCTACAAACTGATCCCTTGTTGTTTATACTTGCTTTCAATGCAAGCACACAACTTGGGGGTTCAACACTTGCCCTACTCTACCTACTTTACCACTATTTATACTACTTGGTCTGGAATAATACAAACATGTTATAGAAAGTGATAGAAGGAAATTCCTGTGGGCCTAGCCTGCTGCTGCCACAGTTGTACTTGTCTCTGAGTCTAGTTCTCCTCATTAGAGATGGTTTCCATAGTGAGCTCACTTTGTGGCATACAGAACTCACTAATTCTCAAGTCCACAGACTTATCTACACGGTGACTCCACATCATTAATCCATGTTTTGTATCTTCAAGGTCTCTCTGGAGCAAGTCACTGTGTCTGGCAATGAACAGTGTGTCCCATGCACTCCACATGTAGTGAGCTCACTAAGAACAGGTCCACTCTTATCAGGAGAATGTCATGATCATGGTATCTTATCTCAGGGTGACTTCAGATCTGCTTTTATCATGTTGCACATCACTTTTAATTGTGAGCAGCTTAATTATCTTCTAATTGTGATGTCTCTTTATCCTGGTCTCATGTTTATTATGCAGTGAAGACTGTTTCTGACTTCAGGGCAGAGGGATTGGTCTGTATAATCAAGCATGTCTATCCAGTACAGTGCTATGATTAAGTCCCTGGTTTAGTTCTGCCTTAGGGAATGTTGCTAGTGTCATTCATAACTGCTTGGAGGTTGGTTTATCATCAGGAAGGTATTATCTGTAGTGAGCTCTATACACAAACTGTATATTTTAGTGAGCTCACTAGGAAATTGCAAATTTACACAGGTAAATATGTTGCAGGCACAACATATCCCTCCCACTAAATCCTGACCATCCTTGGTCACAAGTTATGGGTTCTTGTGGTGTCTATAATTCTCTGACACATGGTGATCATGTCTCCTACATGTGCTTATCATTTTCTGATCCAAGTTCCCACATGATCTTAAATAAGGATTTCGACTTCCTCTTTCGAGACTTGCTATGTCTTCCATGAACTTCCCCAAATTTCTTTCTTCTCTCAAGTTTTTCAGCCTCTGGGGGCTCTCCAATGCCCCTTGTCCTGGTAAGTTGCTATTTTCCCATGCTCTAGGGTTTTTAAACAAGCTCCCAATTTCTCATGTGTCTTTCCTCAGTTCTCAAAAATTATCCCTGGCTCTGTCTCATGTTTCTCTGTTGCCCTCACCCTCTCCTGGAGTTCACTTCAAATATCATGCTGATTTTGATGCCACAGCTCATTATGCTGTCTATCACCAGGTAGTTTGACTTCTGGTTCTGGGGCCTCATTGCACCCCTCAAGAAACACCCAAAGAAATCTGGGCACTGCTGGTGAAAGCTTACAGTCTCCTGGTGCATGCTTTTACTCTTTTTCTTCTATATCCCCTGCTGACTCTGAGTACACAGGAACCTCTTCTTACTCCCATCTTCAAGTGGGGACTCATTGATTCACAAGTTGGTGATTTCATCTGGTCCTATCTGGACAATTTTTATAAGATCTTCCCAAATCCCTTCATATCTTGGGTTGGACTCATCTTATCCCACATCAACAGCATGAACTTCGCCTTTCCCATGTGAGCCTTTGTCTACTCTTTCTTGTTGCTTCTCTATTTGACTGACTCTTTTCTTTTCCAGCATCTCCATCAATATGCCATAGGCTCTCCTCTGCCTGGGGAGGCCCATTTCTCTATTTACAGGCCCCTGTCCCCTCTTGAGGACTTCCTTCTTCAGTGCCCTGACATGGAAAACAGTAAATCAATGTTCCTGTCAGTCACCAAGAATACTATGTTTCCTTCAACCATGTTGCCTCAGTTTCCTTCTCCAGATGTTAAGGATGAGGTCAGGACAGCAGTACTCATGGTGAAGGACCCAGCTGTTCCCTCCTCTCCTCCTGGTCATTCATCAAGTGCTCCCATGGTCCAAATAACCCCCAAGTCCTAGTATCATTCCAATCTCCCCCACAGAATGATGCCTATGCAGGTTATCCCTCAGCATTCTTTTTCTCCAGAAACTCCTTCCCCTGTAGCCACCTTGCCTCCAGCACCTGTTGAGGAACCACTATTTCTCTCCACTGACTCTCCAGGACTCCCTACCCACAAGCTCTCAGCAGCTCCTTCTGTTTTCACTCCTGATGGCCCTCCATCAATGCCTGCTTCTCCTGGAAAGCCTGACATCATTGTTTGTCTTCCAAAGGTGCCAACTCTGCCTTCCTCTCCTGCTCCCATGAGCTCTCTGACCCAAGCTCTCTCAGTTCCATCAGAGGACCAGCCCCTGGCAGTGCCTGCTTCCTCCAATGTCAACATGGCTTCTCACCCTGCCTCTCCAGCTCCATTGGCCATTGTGGAGACTTTCTCTGCTCAGAGGGTAAAGACTTCCTTTCTAGTTCTTTTCCTCTCTTCTAATGACTTCTTCTATGCCCAGGTTGTGGACCTTGTGGCTTTCTCCAGTCCTGGATCTTTTGCCCCATGTAAGACTCTGCTTAAGCACAAGCCAGTGCCTCCTGTGCTAACTTTGCCTCTAGCCACAATTCCAGACATTTCCTTGCCTGTCCTTCCAGACTCAGCAACTGTCCGATGAGACTCCTCATCTCACTGTTCCAGAGCTGAATTATGGTGTTGTTACTAGTGCTCTGTGCAACTTCAGGCTGCCCACCCTTCTTGAGAACTCCTTGCCTCAAGCACCCAGCATCCCTAATCCTGGTTCTCCTTCCTGGATTTCAGCTGCCAAAAAGGGAAAGGCCCCACTCTGACACTCTTGGCACATATCTTCTTCAGTCACCATGCAAATTCCAGTGGTTACATCTGCCACTGATTTGGAGCCCAATCCCAAGAAGAGAAAGGCCACCCCTTCCCCTCTACCTGTCTGCCACTGTTCTTCCCATGCATCTACCTATAGTGTTACACAGACATGGTCTTGTTCTCATGCAGCCCAGGCTGCTGCTCCTTCTTCCCCAGAAGAAGAGAAGTCTTCCTTCTCCTCATCATCTTCTGAGCCAATATGCCTGCCTCCTGCTAAGAAGGCCAAAGTTTCCAAGGCCACAACTGAGCCTGTCATTGTTGTCAACTCTGGTTCTGCCAATGAGAGTGCCCCTCTGCCTATCAAGAAGCCCCAGTTCTCCAAGACCAACAAGGTTTCTACCAAGCCTGTCTCCAGTGGTTCTAAAACTAAATAGCACTGTTATCTTGCTCATCCCCCTGGTGAGGGTTCTGATACCAAGGGTGGCAGTGTTTCCATCAACCATGAGATGTCTCATCAAAAGCTCAAGGCTCTGACTTTTAACAATATTTGCACAGTGCCTGATGAATTTCTTCAGTAAGATTTATCTTTCTCCTTCTCTTCTCCCTCTTTTCTCATTCTTTTTCCTACCTTTCCAGACCCATTCATTATGCTGGTAAGAACAGCACATTTGGAGCCTGATCCTCTGACAACCCTTACTTTGTTTGGGCTCTTGATGTATGTTTCTCTTTCTAGCTTGTTTTCTGAGTTTGTCATCTGATTTCTCTTCTTGTTTAGCACTATATGGTCACCTGCATCCCCTGTGCTTCTTGTGGTATCAAGTGCATATGGAAGAACAAGTTCCCTGGTGCTGCTTGTGACCAATGTACCTCCAGCCATCATGACTACTGTTCCACTCATTATACCACTCAAGAAATGAATGTCATCAGTACCCATCTGGGGCTCTTTGCAAGTCTTAACATTGGTTGCAAGTTTTCTTTTTACCTTTCTTTTTAATTTTGCCAATTCATCCTAGATCTCAAGTGGTCTTTGTCCCAGCTACAAAATTTGTACCTGGTATCCCAAGCATGACTTCATTATTCAGGACATCACCAATGCTCTTGATCAATTCACTGGTCACAAAAACAGAAATCAGGTCATCGAGGGCCTTTCTGCCATCTTTGAGGAAGTACAAGCCTTCATCATCAACAATAGTATCTGTTGTTCTCTAGGTACCACTTTGCATCTTCCCCTTGCTCCTCAAGCTCCACATCCTGATCCCAATGATTCTGCTTAGAACCTTAGCAATGAAGAGGGTATCTGTGCTGCTGCAGCTTGTGGCCAAATCAATAAGGACAGCATTGAGGTTGACCAGGATGCAGGTGTTGGTGATGGCAAGCAAGGGTCAGAGGTGGCAGCCAAGTCTGATGCTGAGAATTAGCCTTCAGGCATTTATATGTTTTTGTCATGTCATATCATGTGTTTCATAGTCTCCAGGACTTTAAAATATCTTTTTATAATAAAAATGTATCTTTCTTGTGCTCTTTCTTTCTTCTGTGTGACTTAGCACATGAATCCTAAGTTCCAATTTCAAATCAGCTCTCAATTTGGTCAATCTGGGTTCCTGATCATCACCAGCTCTAACTTTCTACTAAGTCCATTCACTTAGCAAGCTTGGCATATCTTTTTCTATCTCTCATCATGCTCACTATGGTTTCTTAGTGAGCTCAATACATTTTTATCTGTGGGATACTGATTTGTATCTCATATCTTTCTTTTTATCCTGGCATGTCTCTTTGCACCACTCATCACATCTGTTATTCTTTAATTTCTGTGTTTCCATTTCTGTTTCTCTGTTGACCCATTTCCAGGCACTTAAGTCTCTTCATGTCTTAGTCTTTAGTGTGTTCAAAGAATCAAAAATTTTCCCCATAAATTCTCTAAGTAATAATTTACTCTTGCTATTAAGGGTGTCCTGCATCCACCCCTATATCCCTCACACTAAAAGACATTGACTGTCCTCAGTCGTCTTGGTTTCTCAAAACCTCCATTTCATAATTCAATTTCCAACTTGATAGGTAGTCCACTCACTAATTTTTCTTAAGTCTGTGGACTATTTAAGTTGTGAATTGTCTAGAGCTCACTATTCTTTTCAGAAAATAAGAATAGTATTATTTTGTTTGAGCTTTTCTCTCTTTAGTTATAAAAGCTGGATGTGTTTTGCTTTAAACTTCATTACCAGCTTTCTGTTATCTTCTCATCTTGACTTCTACTCTGTTTTTGAGCAAGCTCTCAACAGTTTCCAATCTCTATCATAATGTCTTTGACTTCTGCTCCTATTATGCCCTTTGTCACTGTGAAGGCTGTCATTACTCAGTTGTGTCAGAACCTTAGTGTTATTGCAACTGAGAAAACAGGCCAGCTTCATGAGTACACTGTGAGTTTTTTAGTGAGCTCACTGTGTATATCATAATTTCATGGTTCCTAACTTTGTCAGGATTATCTCGAGAATTATAAGGAGGATCTCATCAAGGACAAGGAGTTCCACAAAACCATCTTCAAGGCTTGCAGTGTGGTCGAGAAGAAGTATCATCTCAATGCATTGAAGCAACCTATCCATAAGGTCTTGAAGACCATTACTGGTTGGGTTCAATCCGAGCATCAGGCTGTTGAAACTGTTCCCACTGTTTCTATTCCTACTGGTCCTTGTCATGATGTGGGTTCACAACTTATTTCATTTCCTTCTTTTCTGATCATTCTTTCTTCAGGTTGGCACTCCTACCCATGTTAAGGGTAAAGCATGCTCTACACAGAAATCTGCTCTAGTCGTCAAAACCGACTCTGAAGACAAAGAGTTCAACCCTAAGGTAGTTGCTCCTGCTTCTGATTCTGGTGATGAGTCCATTCAAGTATGTTTCCTTGTAGATTAATCCTCATCTTCTTTCTCTCATCACTGATGGTCTCTTCAAGATGATCATTGATGACAATAATTCCAAAACCCCTTCTTCTAAGGTGTCTAAGTCCTCTAAGTCCAAGATGGTTGATTCTTCCATGGGTGAGAAGCATAAGGACCATCCCAAGGTATGTTCCACTCACTCCCTTTTTGCATATCCCCCACACTAAAAGCTTCTAACTTTCAGGAGGAACTGTATGTGTGTTTCCACTGTGGTGGTAATGACCATTCTATCATTGACTGTACTTCTCCCAGCACTGTAAGTCACATTTCTTTAGTGAGCTCACTAGTGCCTACTCATATCTCGAGGTTTACAGGCTTCTGTCACTGAGAAAGATTCCAAGGCTAGTGAGCAGGACTCCAAGCAGTCTTGTTCCACCTTTCTGCTGCCTTCTGCCAGGGAATATTATTCTCATCATTCTTGCAGACCTGGTAGCCATTGGTTGGCCTCAGTTCTTGGTCTTGTTACTACTTGTTCGTCTTGTTTCTCTGTTTTTCATGTGCCACTCACTAACTTTTTCATTCATTAGCCTCTGGTGAAGCGGGAAGTGCCACTCTTCACAATGTTCTTGGCTCAATTGTTCAGAAATCATCTGTGGGGGGAGAAGGGGAGGCATTCACAGGACTCATCAGCTACTCAAACTCATCAGTGCATGACCTTGTCACAGAGATCTTCATGCTCATCAGGCCAGCATTCCAGCAGATGCATGTCATGTCAAATGCAATTGGGATCCTCCTGCAGTGATGAGCCTCAGGGCTCTGTATGCTCCAATTTTGTGGATTTCTCCCTTTAGCAGACTTTCAGCAAACCAATGATTCCACACAAGCCCATATATACTTTATAGGGCTTTTCTGACACTTTCCCGACACCAATACCTCAGGCAATACCCCAACAACACCAATTTTGACCTAAAGCCACAGATTTAGCACTGCCATTACCACAATAGGACCTAGAGTGAATTGCTGACATCTCCAGCATTGCTGCATCAAAGTGCACAGGTGCAGCCACATGAGCAGAGCTTCTTGACATTGATCTGGCAATTATAGGGGCTTCATCACAGCAATTTGATGATTTCCACAGCATGAACACTCTTTGGCAACTTCAGAATTAATTGGTTATTGCTGTATAACCACAAGACATCGATGCACACAGTACTTTGATGGTACTCAGCCATTTCTAACAAGTATTCTCAACTCCAACACTATGAATAAGGCATAGTCTAATGCTGGAACTATGAAAATCAAAGGCACAGACACAAATAAGACAATGCACAAGACCTGCTGTATAGTCAGAAGGTCAGAAACACATATGTTAATGCATAACCTTCTAGATATACCACAAGGATGCCATTTATTTATATCTTACTATATAAACCTGGTAATTTCATACTGTACACTAGTTACTCCCTCTATTCCATTCCCCCCCCACACACATATCGATTTGTTTACCTCAGTAACTCACCCAACTTTGACAATACTGATAGTACATGTTTAATAGCAATTTCGTTTGCCACAAAGCCAAGCTTGAAGTAGTTAAAGCTGAGATGCTTCACAACCATCCATCAACTTAAAACATCAACTCTCATCATTGTTTTACTTCATTACTAGCATTTGCTCAGTGTTAGTAAGTGATAATCATGCAGTACTCACCTCTTTTAGTTTTATAGGAAAGAATTAGCTTCAATTTCACAAGATCAGATTAGTTTTAACAGTTTTCATTTTCACAAGACATTAGCAAACCCATTTGGGCATCAAGAGCAGACAAATAGTATTGGATAGTTGTAGGGCAGCTCTATTGTGAGCATTGCAAGGATAGGTTTTGAACAGATTTAGTATTGACAGATTGACAGATATAGGGCAGCTCTATTGTGAGCTTTGCAGTATTGACAAGTTTTAGGGCATCTAGTATGCAGGAAATAGTATTGACCAGTTATAGGAATCAATTTGACAAGAGATAGGACCAGACAAAGGAAACAAAGTATAGTTTTGACAGAGATTGACAGTTTATAGGAATTAGGATGAACAGAATTGTCACAGATAAAGCCAAGACATAACCAGATAAAGCTGAGGAGCCCAGAAATAAAGACAAGACCTGCTATTGCACTGCCATAGCCACAGAAACATCGACACAGACCCATACTGAGATGATTAGGAGCTCATTTAATACTGACATAATACCGACAGCCATTTTACACATCCCAGTTTCTTTCCCATCCAGTTTCCCAGTTTTACGACACACACCAGACCAGATAACAGAGACCAAAGGTGACTCAGAGCATCGGAATCTGTAGTAACTTCTCATGAGACTAGAGAGAAGTCCCCCCAAAGATGACAAGCCAGTCAATGTAGGACAGCCTGATTCATCCAGTACTGAATATGTATAGTGTTTTGCTGGTGGAATCAACATGAGTATGGAGGTACTCAGAAAGCTCGTGCACAAACAAACAACACACCCGAGGAGTGGCTTACAAACAAAACTAGTTGTTCTGTAATACTGACACAAAGCCAAGACATCACTATTTCCATTTTGGTTCTTCACACTGCGATATTCCAGAAGTATCTGACAACTATTCACCAGTTTACATTCAGAGATCACTAAAGCATCTGACCACCTCATCAGCAGTATGCACTGGATCTCTCAGTGGCTGGGGGCCTCAGTTCAAGTGATGATGGTCATACTGGAGCATTTAGAGGGGGAGACACAGCAGGTGGGTGCAGTGGAGGAGCTGTCAGTGCAGTTGGTGCAGCAGGTGAAGGCAGTGAACAAAGGGTGGATGGTGCTGCATGAGGAACTTGTGCAGGCTAGGTGGGATCTGGAGAGAGGGTGCAGGCAGAGATCAGGAGTGGAGAGGATCTGATGAAGGGGGTGGAGAGTGCCATCCCCACGAGGCTGAGCACACCCCAACGACGATGTGTCTAAGTACAGCTACACTGTAGCTCCACTGCAGGCACCCTCGTTCAACCCCTCCATTGACACCCTCACCAGTGATGAGCCTCAGGGCTCTGTATGCTCCAATTTCGCAGATTTATCCCTCCAGTGGCCTTTCACCAAACCAAACATTCCACACAAGCCCATATATAGTTTATTGGGGTTTTCCAACATTTTCTGACCTTAACAACTTAATGTCAAGGTGATGCAGCTAATTTCGACTTATCTCCTCAGCTTTAAATCAGCCTAAACCATTAGAGGCAAGAGGGCACAATGCTGACATCAGTGGCATTAGTGCATCAAGTCGCATAGGCACAGTCACAAGCACAGACCAGTTATATTGACAGCCCAGCCTTACAGAGGCTCAGTAACAGCAATTTGATGATCCCTGCAGCAAGTACACCCAGTGGGGACTTAGGGCCAATAATTGGTTATTGCTGTATAACCACAGGACTTTGATGCACATGCTACCTAAAGGGTACTCATCCTTTTTCAGCATTATCCACAGCACAAAGACAATGAATGCAGAATGGTTCTAATGCTGGAGCAAGAAAATTAAAGATGACAACATGAAAAAGGCAACGTTCATGACCTGCTGTATAGTCAGAAGGTCAGAAACACTTGTGTTAATGCATAGCCCTTCAGATATAGCACAAGGACCCCATTTTATTTATAGCTTACTATATAAACACAGTAATTTCATACTTTACACTAGTTACTCCCTCTATTCTGTTCCCCCATATACACACATTGATTTGTTTACCTCAGTAACTCACCCAGCTTTGACAATACTGATAGCACAAGTTTTAATAGCAATTTCATTTGCCACAAAGCCAAGCTTGAAGTAGTTAAAGCCAAGACACTTCACAATCATCCATTGACTTAAAACCTTGACTCTCATCATTGTTTTACTTCATTACTAGCATTTGCTCAGTGTTAGTAAGTGATAACCATGCAGTACTCACCTCTTTTAGTTTTATAGGAAAGAATTAGCTTCAATTTCACAAGATCAGATTAGTTTTAACAGTTTTCATTTCACAAGACATTAGCAAACCCATTTGGGCATCAAGAGCTGATGGATAGTATTGGACAGTTATAGGGTAGCTCTATTGTGAGCTTCGCAGGAAATTGGTATCGACAAGTTTTAGGGCAGTTCTAGTGTGAGCTTCACAGGAAATAGTATTGACCAGTTATAGGAACAGATTTGACAAGAGATTGGACCAGACAAAGGAAACAAAGTATAGTTTTGACAAAGATTGACAGTTTATAGGAATTAGGACGAACAGAATTGTCACAGATAAAGCCAAGACATAACCAGATAAAGCTAAGGAGCCCAGAAATAAAGATGAGACCCACTATTGCACTGCTGTTAGACCCAACCTTCACGTGACTCTAACAATGACAAACAACCGGTTACTTCATGTTCGAGTAACACCGGTGCATCAATCTGTTAGTGTGAAGTCGAGACTAAGGTCTTGACTCTTTGGCTTTTTAAGTGTGGAGTGAGTTTCGAGTAAGTTGGTATGAATTAACTTAGCTCGAGGCTGGGGTTTTACCAGCGCGAGCTGTCCTACTTAAATACACAAATCGTATACTACTGTTGTCCGTTATTTAGGCGCCGGTGTTTGGCCAGCGAGAAGAGTCTGGAGTGTCAGCTGGACAAGTCGTAATAGTACATTGAAAGAGAGTCCCAAAGACGGTGAGGATAGCAAAGATAGCGAGAGAATCGAATGGAGTTAGACGAGCGAAAAGAGCGAGGCGCTGACTGAGCGGCTAAGTGATGAGTCTGGGGTTAGGGTATGGATAGGGGTTGTCTCGTGATGCGATTAGGGGTTAAAATCGTGACATTACCCCCCTGTTAAGGCAGTCGTCCCGACTGCTGGCGCTACTAGATGTTGTTGCGATTTTAGGAAGTCTGCTATTGCATCAGTTGCGTGTTCGAGTAGGTCTTCCCTTACCCATTGGTTTTCTTCATCAGAATAGCCCTTCCACTTGACTAGATAGTCTGTTACTAGTCGTGATGGTTGGCCTTCTTCCCTCGGACTCGTCTTTGTCTGCTGTCGACGATTGCTTCTACCTCGTATTCTTCTTCGTCGTTTATAATATCTGGTGGTGGTGGTGGTGTTGTTGTTTGGGATGGGAATGTTGGTGCGACATATGGTGTGAGTAGGGATTCATTGAAGATGGGGTGGATTCGCCATGTGGCGGGCAGCTTGAGTTTGTATGCTGAAGCTCCTATGGCGGCGAGGATTGGGAAGGGTCCGACGCGTTTGTCGTCGAGTTTTTTCTTGGGTCGTGGTAGGTGTAGGTTTGTTGCGTCTAGCCAGACCTTGTCGCCGACTGGTAGTGGGTGGATGGTCGTTTGTGTTGGTCGTATGTGGTCTTCATCTGCTGTGCTGCCTTCTCCAGTGCTGCCTGCGTCTCATCATGTATCTTCTTCATTTCGGCTGCGAATTCTGTGGCCATGGGCATTTTGTTCCCTCGAGGGGTACTGTCGGCGACTAGTCGGGGGTGACGTCCATGGTTGATGAAGAATGGGCTTTTGCTGGTCGCCGAGTGTACTCGGTTGTTGTGCTGGAAGGTGGCGAGGGGTAGCCAGTCGGCCCAGTCGTTTTGTCGGTGGTTGACGAAGAGTCGAAGGTATTTTTCGACTTCTTGGTTCATGCGCTCTGTTTGTCCATCGGTCTGGGGGTGATATGCGGTGGAGGGGTTGCCTTTGATGTCGAGGAGTCGGTATAGTTCCTTGAGGAATTTTGAGACGAATTGGGGCCCTCGGTCGCTTATGACCTTCGAGGGCATGCCGTGGTGTGCGTATACGTGGTCTCGTAGGATTTTGGCCCATCCTTGTGATGATAGTTCGGTGTCGCATGCGACTGGGATGATTTGTTTGGAGAAGCGGTCGACGATGAGGAGGATGGCATCGTTTCCGTTCGACTTGGGGAGTCCTGTCATCATGTCGACCGAGATGTGGGTCCATGGTTCGGTTGGTATCTCGTTTGGGTGTAGCGGGGCTGGCTTGGGGCGTGTTATTGTCTTGGTTCTTTGGCAGGCTTCGCACCCTTTGACGTATTTTTCGACGTCCTTTCCCAGGTGCGGCCACCAGTAGTCGCGCTGTATGAGTTCTTTGGTTTTGGCGATCCCTGGGTGTCCCGGCGGTGATGTGGTCGTGGTGGTAGGAGATTATGTCCCCTCGAAGCGTAGCTTCGGGGGGAACATATATCCTGCCATCGTAGAAGAGTAGTCCCCCTCGTTGCTCGATTCCTCGGGCATGACTGAGTGAGTCGGCGATTCCCTTGTCCCAATGGGCTGAGTCTTTCGTCGCTTCCTCAATCCTTTCTTCTACCTCTCCTCTTGTCGGCATCTGTAGGGCTCGGATGTGTGCTGGCGTTACGAAGTATTTGTCTGGTAGTACGATGGTTTCTTGATTGTCGTTGCCGCCTTGGTCGTGGTCGGCCCTTCGGCTCAGGAGGTCGGCCTTGCGGTTGGCGGTCCCTGGCTTATGGTGTAGGGTAAAATGGTATTCGGCCAGCTCTGTGACCCATCGGGCCTGTCGTCGGTTCAGCTTCTGCGGTTGGCGGAAGTACTGGAGGTTCTGGTGGTCGGACCAGATCTCGAACGTCTGGGCCGCCCCCATGAGGTAGTGCCTCCATTCGCCGAGGGCATGCATGATGGCCAGCAGCTCCTTGTCGTAGATTTCGTAGTTCCGCTCGGTCACCGTTAGGGCCTTGGAGAGGAATGCTACTGGCCTCCAGGCGGTGCCCTTGTTGTTGTGACAGTACTGCGCCGATCGCTCCTTCGCTGGAGTCGGCCTCGATCCTGAACTTCCCCTCGTCTGTTGGTATGGCTAGTACCACGTCCTCTGCTAGCTTGCGCTTCAGCTCTTCGAATGCCTGCTGCTGTGCCGCTCCCCATACCCAGGGTTCCTTCCCTGTCAACTTCGTCATTGGTCGAACGATTTTGCTGTAGTCTCGGATGAATCGTCGATAGAAGTTCGTGAATCCGAGGAACGACTGCAACTCCTTCTTCTTGGTGGGTACAGGCCATTCGGTGATCCCCTTGGTCTTTACTGCGTCCATGCGGATGGCTCCTTCGCTGATGATGACTCCCAGGTACTCCGTTTCGAGCGTCTCGAACTCGCACTTCTCCGCCTTGAGGTATAGGTGGTGCTTTCGTAGGGTCTTCAGCACCTCCCGTACCAGGCGGCGGTGTTCTGCTCGGTCGCGGGACATGATGAGGATGTCGTCGAGGTAGATGGTCACCTTCCCTGTGGCTATGAGGTCGCGGAAGATGTCGTTCATCATCCATTGGAAGGTGGCGGGGGAGTTTGTTAGTCCGAAGAACATTACGGTTGGCTCGAAGAGCCCGCGATTGGTGCGAAAGGCTGCCTTCCACTCGTCTCCCTCCTTTATGCGCACGTTATTATATCCCCACCGGACGTCCAGCTTGGTGAAGTAGCGGGACCCCTTCAGCTTGTCCATCAGTTCGGAGATGAGCGGGAGTGGGTAGCGAGTTCTTGATCGTCATCTCATTGAGCTTTCGGTAGTCCTGTACTGGTCGGAGCTTCCCGTCCTTCTTCTTGACGAAGAAAAAGGGGGATGCCATGGGTGACTTGCTGGCTCGGATCCTGCCGGTGGCTAGGTTCTCGTCGAGGAAGCGGTCCAGCTCCTCCTGTTCTCGTGGGCTGAGGGGGTAGACCTTGCAGTCTAGGGTGGCTTTGGCGTTTGGGATTAGCTCGATCGCATGATCCCAAGGTTTGCGTGTGGGTAGTTCGTCGAAGTTTTCTTTGGCGAATAGGTCCTTGAAGTCCCGACACCATTCGGGGACCATTTCTTCGAAGGTCCGCTCGGGTCGAGTGGCATAGTCCGAGGCGGCGAGGTCATTCGCGACATGCGCTCGCAGCCTTATTTCCTCGGTCATGTCGACGGCGAGGATGGTGTCTCCTTCCTCGAGTTCTTCGTCCCACCTATCTGTCTCATCGGCGTCGGGGGGTGTGAGGGGGTTTTGTCGGCACTGGCAGCGGGCAAAGGTGATCTTGCCTGTGCTCCAGTTGACGAGGGGGTTGTGTCGGACGAGCCAGTCATGGCCTAGGAAGACGTCCTTGTCTCCTAGGTCTGTGACTGCGAGGTCTATTCGTTCGTCGTGGTCGCCGATTCGAAGGCGGACCTCGACGAATGCATTGATTTCGCCGGCCTGGTTCCTGGTCCCGTCAGCGTTGAATACTGGTATGGGGTGGGCTGTGGCTCGGGTGGCGAGATTGTGTTTTTCGACGAAGGCTCGATTGATGGAGCTCCCGGTGCACCCGCTGTCGACCAGGGCTGTCGTGTCGATGGTCTTCCTTCTTTCCAACGTTTCCAGCTGGATTGGTACTAGTAGATCCTTCCCCATGCTTGGGCGGCATGGACGAAGCGTCGTGGCTGTTTAAGCTCTTCGAGCCATTCTAGGGCCTTCGACCGCTGGGCAGCTCGGAGGCGTCGAATGAGGTCGTCGGTGACTTCCCGCTGGCGGTCCTTGTGCACCCAGCACCTTAAGGTGCCGGTTGCAGCGGGCATGACTGCGAATAGGGAGCGCCAGACCCATTCGGCGCCCCAAGGTTTGAGCCACTCCTTGGGGTCGTGGGGGTATTCGGTTGTGGGCATCGGCTCTGGGGGTTGTTCATCGGTGGTGAGCCCGATGATGAGCGCCCGTTGTCGAGTCCCAAGGGCGCATGGTCCATTTCCCATTTCTGGAAGTGGTAGGGGAAGGAGGGGTGTGGGATAGGTACTTTGCTGGTCGTATGGGGCGTGCAGGCCCCCGTTCGGCCCCCATCGCTAGTCGGGGTAGCGGTCTTGTTCTTGCTCGCTGGGACGCTTGCGACCTGTGGGGAGGGCTTCCCTGCTAACTCTTCTGCCGAGGTCGGGGTCACCTCGGCCGCGCCCTCGGCAGATAGCCTAAGGCCTTCGGCAGGTTCGGCTGGTACGGTTGCAGGAACGGTCGCGTGTCTCCGTTCCTGCCGGTCCTTCGGCTGTCTGCGGTTCGACTCTTTTTGGTTAAGCATAGGTGTATTCGGCTTCTCGGGTCCTACATTTGGTGTATAAGTACTAGTACAAGATTTCGATAACACACTATTATATTCTTTTCGGGCCGGTTGTGCGGAGTCGCTCGCACACCGGCCTACCCTTTTACTTCCTCGACTCCGGAGGTAGACGCCAAGTCTTCTGGCGCGGTGCTATATTCGTCCTCGTATCGGCTGATGATCTCGCGTATCTGGGCGCGAGTCCTGATTCGTCGGTCGATTTCCTTCTTCGGCCTAGTCGGGCACCTTTTCGTGCGATATGCCCCTTCTCATGACAGTTATAACATCTTCCTTCGTTGCGGGCGCGGAGTCGGTCGACGTCCATGGGGCGTCCTTGACCGCCGTAAGTCGTCCCCGTCCCGGTCCTCCTATCGCCGGAGGGTGTCGTGGTCGGTGCCGTTGGGCTCGTAGACGGGGGCGGCTTGGCGGGGTGGGTCGTGGTTGTTGGTCGGCCTGGGTGTAGCATGCTGTTGACGACCTTGTTGCGTTGTCGGTGCTCGTCGTTATTCTTGATGCGATTCTTCCATTCGTAGTAGCCATTCGGCACCAATATGCCGATGTCTGAGATTCGGTTCACCATTCCTTCTGGGACCCTGGCCTTCAGGGCCATTGTCAGCTGGTCTCGTTCGCCAGTCGCATCTCGAAGTCCGGCTTTGACGGCCAGGTTCTCGAGCTTCTGGAAGTACTCGGTCGCGGTCTCCTTCCCGACCTGCCATTTTAAGTTTAGCATGGCCGCGTGGTGCTTTTCTTTGATGGCGGGGTCCTCGAAGTGGGCGGTGAGGGCCCGCTGGAAGTCGATCCATGATGGGAACCGGTGGTGGCCCCTGGTTCGGGAAATGAGGTCGCGTTGGAGGGTGACAAACCAGTCCTTGGCAAGTCCGATCATGTGGGAGACGGCGAATACGACTTTGTTGGCGTCAGCGAAGTATCCTGCGAATGTCTGAAAATAGAGTTCGCAGTCGCAAATGAAACGCTGGATGTCGTCGGATTCGCCAGAGAAGGGGTCGGGGGTTTTTACGAGGATGGGTTTTACGTTTAGTCGGAAGTCGCCAAGGACCATGTTTGGTCCTGGGTTAGTGGGTGGCATCCCGGGTGGTCGGCTTGGGTAGTCTGGTAGCGAGGCGAGGTCTGGGTCGTGTGAGGGGTGGGGTGAGCCATCGCCGTGCCCTTCTTCTGGTATCCATCCTGGGTTCGGCTTGGTGGCGGCGAGCTCGGCTCGAACCGCCTTCAGTTCTCGTTCGAGCTTTACGGCTAGCTCCTTCTTCTTCTCCCTCTTCTCCCATGATCCGGTGGAGTCCTGCGAAGGGTCCCTTCTTCCTTCAGGTGGCCGGGTGTCCCCTCGTGGCCTTCGTTCGACTCCTCCCTGCAGGGGTGGTTGTGCATGGGAGGGACCGGCGGCTTCTGGTCCGGCTGCAGCTATTAGCATGATTCGGTAATTTCCATCGCCCTGGTTGATATAATCGGCGGCCCGAGTTTTGGCCGTATTGATGTTTCATCGGTGATGAGATCCTTGTCTCGTGGGTTCGTTCGTTCTCCTACTGGCGCTTCGGCCAGGAAAGAGGTAATGTATCGATATTGATCTGCTGCTAAATTTAAAAAATACTCCCATACCTCCTCCAGGGTATCCACGACACTCATCAGCTGTGCTGGTACTGGATCAGCTATTTGTATATACGCTTCTACTTCATCCCACTCAATTACTTCTTTGGCCCTACTCGTCGTCGGTGAGGTCGATGCGTGGGTTGGAGTATCCAGACCTGAGGAAGGAGTGAAGGGGTCAGGGAAGAGCCCCAGCTCTGCTGGTGTTGGAGTTGATTCCTCCGTCGCTATCGGTGTCGCTGGGAGATCAAATGGGAGGAATGAGGTCTCGCTCGCTGGGAGACTGGCTGCTGGGACTGGGGCTGGGGCCACCGGTGTGGTTGAAGACAGGGGCGGACTGGCTGCTGCTTGGAAAGGGGGTGCAGGGGTCACCCAAAGGGGGCTGGGCAGACTCGTTGGGGGTGATGAATGGGGAGGAGCTAGAGGTGGAGTGGTCGGAGGGAAAGCACCCGGTGGATGTGATTCACGGGATGACCAGCTCGTTTGTGAGGGTCGGCACTGGTACAGATGATGATGATAAGGAGATGTAATCGACATGGATGGGGGGTCGGAGGGTGTCGCTGCTTGCTCTTGTGTGTGAGGGTCCGGGGGTGGGGGGTCTGGGTGCATCGCCTCATACTCTCTGATTACCTGTTCGGCCCTCGTCCCTGCCCCGAACAACCCTTGCGTCCCGTACGTGCTGGTAGAAGTCTGCAAGGTCCATGTGAGCAGGGGATCGGGGGATGGCTGCAGGGGTGTCACTGCTTGGATCTCCTCCAGCAGGATCAGTCAGGGGATCTGGGAGGGGTGAGGAGGGGGCGGCACTGGGTGATGGGGGGTAGGCATGTTGGGGTCGGGCAAAGACAGGAGGGGGTGTCGCTGGCCTAGGTGGAAATGCTCTTTCCACGTCTTCGTCGATTTCTGGGTGCTGAGGGAGGTCTGGTCCAGCTCTGAGGGCGGGCCCATGCCCTGCTCTGCGTGGGAAGAGGACATAGAATCTGTTGAGGAAGGCAAGTATGGGGAGGAAACACTCAATGATGATACGGTGGTAGTAGTAGAGTATTCCTAGCAAGGCTAGGAGCCTGATAACGGATGGGATTGCGAGTACAGCTAGACTTGGGACAGTGGACATACGGTCTTTTTCCTTCATGACGAGCGTGTAAGGAAAAGAGGGTGAGGAAGCCTCGAGCTAATTGTTAGACCCAACTTCTCATGTGACCCTAACAATGACAAACAACCAGCTACTTTGCGTTCAAGTAACACCGGTGCATCAACCTGTTAGCATGAAGTCAAGGCTAAGGTCCTTGACTCTTTGGCTTGTAGCGAGTGAGTTCCAAGTAAGTTGGTATAGATTAACTTAGCTCGAGGCTGGGGTTATACCAGCGCGAGCTGTCCTACTTAAATACACAAGTCGTATACTACTATTGATCATTATTTAGGCGCTGGTGTTTGGCCAGCGAGAAGAGTCCGAAGTATCAGCTGAGCAAGATGTATTGGTACATTGAAAGAGAGTTCCAAAGACGGCGAGGATAGCAAAGATAGGAAGTGAATCGAATGGAGTTAGGCGAGCAGAAGGAGCGAGACACTGACTGAGTGGCTATGTGGTGGGTCTGGGGTTAAGGTATGGATAGGGGATCGTCTTGTGATGCGATTAGGGGTTAAAATCGTGACATCCAGTTTGGAGAAATCACATTATATTTACAAGTTCACGTTATTCGGCAATCAGCATACAACATTCTACTTGGAAGACCATTCGACACATTGACCCAGAGTATCATTCGGAATTATGCCAATGAGAACCAGACTATTACCATTCATGATCCTAATACTGGAAGGACAGCCACAATCCCGACAGTTCCATGTGGAAAGCTGAGGATTTCAGATGTCTCTTCCCAGACTTGGGAAAATTGACTACATGGAATTACAGAAGATAAAGACAAGGAGATCACCCTCATTATCGAATTAGATGCCAATCAAGAACCAAAAATTATCGCTTATGCAACATCAGAATCTTTTGACAAATTTCAGACTTCAAGACAATATTTATCAGCTTGCGACCCTAATATATTCCCCATTCCACCAGCTATTTCTACACATTCACTATGGTCAACCAATGCTACAGAACCAGAAATAATACCGACGAGAATTGTATCACTAAAATTTCATATTCCCACTGATCGAAATCATGAAATCCCTATTTATTCGAGTTCTACACCTCAAATTATGCAAACCGCCATTATTCCGCCATTCAATTATATGTATAATTTATATGGATCCAATATCCTTGGAGACCAGTCAAAGGAGCCATGGTTTACAGACAAAGTATCAGTCTTTGCCGGTAAAAAGTACAAGCCAGTTGCTTTAAAGACAAAGCCTGTGCTTTCTACTTTACCCAACAAATTTTGAATCGTTTGACACATAGAAGGAGATCCATTGGCGAGAATTCCATTGTTATCCCCAAACCCACCGCCATTTTCACTGACAGAAAGATATACCCAGGAACGAAAAGAATATATTGATTCCATTCATAATGATGAGTTCTTATAGCCGGCAGAAGTAGAGCTTATGCATCACTTTATGACCATGCAGGATGAAGCTTTTGCTTGGGAGGATTCAGAAAGAGGAAGTTTTCGACAAGATTTCTTTCCGCCAATCGACATTCCAGTTGTTGAACATACACCTTGGGTGTTATGCAACATTCCCATTCCCCCTGGCATTTATGCAGAAGTTTGCAGGATGATAAAGACGAAAATAGATGCAGGAGTCTATGAGCCTTCGAATTCCTCTTACAGATCGAGATGGTTCACAGTTCTAAAGAAAGATGGCAGAAGTTTACGAATCGTCCACAGTTTGGAGCCATTAAACGAAGTCACAATTGCACATTCAGGATTGCCACCAGCCACAGATCCATTAGCGGAACATTTTGCAGGACAAGCATGCGGAGCTACACTAGACTTATTCATTGGATATGATGAACGTCTATTAGTGGAGACATCGCGAGACCTTATGACATTTCAAACACCATATGGAGCATTAAGACTCATTACATTGCCCATGGGTTGGACCAATTCAGTACCCATTTTCCACGATGATGTCACATTCATTTTGCAACCAGAAATTCCAGAATTCACCATTCCTTATATTGATGATGTTCCAGTCAGAGGACCACCCACATGTTATGAAATAGAAGGAGGTTATGAAACAATACTGCACAATACTGGCATTAGGAGATTCGTTTGGGAACACTTTCAAAATCTCAATAGGATCGTTCAACGAATGAAGTATTGTGGAGGAACGTTTTCAGGCAAAAAGGCCTACCTTTGTTGTCCAGAAATCACAGTGCTAGGACACAGATGCACTTATTCCAGAAGATTACCTCTCAAAAGTATTGTCTCATCAATACTCTGATGGGGACCTTGTACTGATGTTTCAGATGCACATGCCTTTATGGGAACAGTTGGAGTCCTTCAGATTTTCATCGATAATTTTGCAACAAGAGCTTTACCCATCACATGGCTTTTTCGAAAAGGAAACCCATTTAAATTCGAACAAGAAGAGATTGCAGCACAAGAAGATCTCAAAAATGCAGTCAAAGACAGCCCAGCATTACGACCATTGGATTATTCATCGAGCAGAGCAGTTATCCTTGCAGTTGACACAGGACCTGCCACCGTAGGATATTATTTGGCACAATGCGACACCTTGGATCCGAAAATCAGATATTTCGCCAGATTTGGATCTATTACCCTCAATGATAGAGAATGTGGATATTCTCAAGCAAAGAAAGAGATATTTGGACTTTACCATGCACTCGGAGATTGCAAAGTTTATCTCATTGGTTTACCCACATTTATTGTCAAAGTCGATGCCAGCACTATTAAAGGAATGCTCAAAAATCTGGACATAGCACCATCAGCATCAGTCAATCATTGGATTATTGGCATTCTATCATTTCATTTCATTTTAGTTCACATACCCAGATCAAAACATGGACCAGATGGATTATCTCGATGTCCACCACAGATAGGAGATCCTCCACCCCCAGAAGACAGTCTAGAAGACTTCTTACACATTCATTATGGACTTCTACATTCATTAAACTCGACCTCGCCATTACAAAACAGATCCTCGACATTAATTTCAATGTTACAACAAGAGATTCAGGATAATGCCAAAGAAGACTCTCTACTTTATTCCGAGGTTCCTAGGACAGCAAAACAATTACGTTTGGATGATAGATTGACACATCTATTATCGTGGCACCAGGATCTTAAAAGACCACCAGGTTATGACGACAATGCATACAAAAAGTTCATGAAGTATGTGGTCCATTTCTTTGAAAGAAAAGGAAAGATTTGGCACAAAAATGTCGAAGGAAAACATCAGCTCGTTATATTCCTGGACAAAAGGATTCAAGTTATGACAGCATGTCATGACGATGTTTCTCACAAAGGATTCTATGCTACACATGCTTTAATCAAGGAGTGCTATTGGTGGCTGGACATGAAATATGACATTGCTTGGTTCATTAGGACATGTCATTTATGCCAAGTTCGACAAACCCAACAAATTCTTATTCCACCCACCATCGCCATTCCTGTGCCATTGTTTTCCAAGATGTATATGGATACCCTCATGATGCCAATTTCAGGATCTTATTGTTACATTGTTGAAGGACGATGTTCACTCAGTCATTACCCGGAATTTTGTTGCCTAAGAAAGGAGACAGCCAAGACACTAGGAGATTGGATATTCGAAGACATCCTCTGCAGATGGGGATCTCTTGTCGAAATCGTTACAGACAATGGCGCCGCCTTTGTTGCCGCCGTTAGCTATCTAAGCAAGAGATATCACATCAATCATATTCGGATTTCAGGATATAATTCCAGAGCCAACGGAATTGTGGAAAGACCACACTTCGATGTTAGACAAGCTTTATTCAAAGCCTCTGATGGTGATCAAAAGAAGTGGAGTCAAAACGCATATTCGGTATTTTGGGCAGACAGAATCACTATTCGAAGATGTATGGGATGTTCGCCATACTTTGTAGCAACAGGAACCGAACCGCTATTACCGATGGATATTATCGAATCGACATGGCTATTACCCCCTCCAGACAATATTATCGACACTACTTCATTAATTGCATGCAGAGCCATTGGTTTACAAAAACGAGCTGAAGACCTAGATCGACTCAGATCGAAAGTTTATGAAGCCAGGAAAAGAGCGGCATTAAAATTCGAGAAGGATCATGAATTCGTCATTCATGACTTCAATTTTCAGAAAGGCGACCTTGTTTTGATGCGAAATATGCAGATAGAAAAGGCGTTGAATCGGAAAATGCGAGCCAGATACTTGGGACCACTTGTGGTCTTAGGCAGAAATAAAGGCGGAGCATACATCCTTTGCGAATTGGATGGCTCGACATTTGCAAGACCAATAGCGGCATTCAGGCTATTACCGTACTTTGCAAGAAAGGCAATACCGTTACCAGATATCGACAAGATTGTAGATGTCCCACGAGAAAGGATTATCGACTTATTTGATTCGACAGACGATGACCTACCAGAGGAGCTACAGGATATCGAGGAAACTCATGAAGAAGCAGAGTTATCCTAATTCCGAGAAATCCCACGACAATGGCGAAAACAAAAATATTTATTTTGGGCACCGCTATGGGTACCCGACACGCTCATTACAAGATATTTATATGGCCTGGCATTGTAATACCGGGCCCCCGACACTCATTTCCACACATATACATGCGCTATTGAAAATTAGAGGCACAAGGCCAGCGAATACCTATTGGCGAGAGGCCCTACCCCTTGTCCTGTTCCTGCCTTTACCCCTACTCAGACGACCAGATCGACGAAGTTTTGCATAAATCGAATCAGTTTTCGCATCCTGAGGCATACGCCAACCGCGACCGCGACGAGGAGTTCCCTCAGGAACATCAGGCCAATTGGATGGAGCAATGGCATGACCCCAAGAACTATAGATGCCCTGCATGTTTTGCTTCTTTTCGTTAACGACGTGATAGTTCTGCACCAGAACTTGTCGCATACGGAGCTGCAAAAACATTTGCCGAAGATTGCATTGGAGTTGGACATGAAGATTCCCCAAAGTATTTGATAAAGAATCGAGACACTCAGGACCTTGGAAAGTCAGCTGAGAGGAGTTCCCGGCGAGAAAACGTTTGGTCGCATCAACAATACGTTCAGCCGTCGGATTAATTGGACCCTCAGCTAGAAGAGCTAAAACCGATGTCAAAGAAAGACGAGCCACTAGGAAATAAAGCCGACATACCTGTACCAAAAGGGTCATTCTTAAGGAGAGTGTCTAACACCTCCAGGCATTTATCTTCTTCACCGGGAAAGATCTCGTTGAAAGGAAGCAGCGCCAAATGATGACTCGCAACTCCCCCAGAGCATTCCCATGAATCCCCCGTTCGACAATTATCACAATCCGTCGAAAGGCCAGAAAAGTAGCAATCCTCTTTGAGGTAGATGCAGTGGTGGCAGGGCTTCGTCGCCTTTAAAGAAAGACGAGATTTATCAATACCGGCATTACTCGGAATTGAAACAAAGGACGAACCTTGACAGATTTAATCACCGGACAAGATTTATTGTCATGACAAGCTTGGACACCGCAGAAAAGACACCCTGGACCAGTGGAAGGATCGTCAAATGAATCGACAGAGCCTCTGTCGGTAACAGTTGGAGAAGAAGGAGGAGCAGAATCTTCCTCGGCATTAGCGATAGGCTGAATGAGGCCCTAATTAATGCTGACATGGTCATCAAAAGATCTAGGAACCTACCTGCCAATCATTCACCAAATCAGGAATCTCCACATTCAGACCATCCACATGGGGAAGGTCGACATTCTCGGACCTGGGATTGTCGAGCCATTCAAAGTCTTCGGGATTATAGGTTGGAGAAGAAGTTGAAGTTGCACCAGTGTCAGATGCAGCGGCATTAGGAGTGAACGGCGCCGAAGACATAAAAATGTCCTCATCCACACGAATGCGGATAGGAGGAACATTCTCCATGGCACCAATAATGTCGGTACCCGAATAGGTGTACCTCCCAGAAGACACCCCCTTCAGACGATCACTCTCGACATGCATCATGGCATCGAAAGTCGTAACAAAGTTATGTTTGACCTTATACTCCCCAACGATACGGTCCATCTCTTTGAACAATGCCGCATCAATGGCGGACGGATAAAAAGCTTGGAGATGGCACTAGAAGAAGAAAACACGGCCAAAAAGTTAATAGCGAGCAATGGCGACGCAATGGCGAAGCCTACTTTAACATGCACCGCCTCGTCAAAGAAGCAAGCAATAAAGATCAAGTCCCCAGACTCGTCAAGAGGCTTGGTGACAAGGTCTTTGGCACGACGCACTAAAGACAAGAAGGACGGGGCAGAGAAAGAAGAAGAGGACGAGATAGAAGAAGACATTTCAAGATACTTGAATATGGCAGAAGACTCAAAGGGATTCCAATGATTCTGGAGAACAACACCGGAATTACACCACCTTTTATACGATTCCACCGCCATTATTCGAGCTCAGCAACATTCCAAGATAAGGACACCAATGACCAACATTCTTATCGAGGAAACACGCATCGAATACTCTTCAACACGTGCATCACACTCTATAACTCAGCGGCTCCGACTTTGAAATTACTGCTTTGAACCTCGGCTTAAAAATTCTTTGAGTCCCTGACACAAAGATTTTGAAAGTTTAGGGGGGAGAGACATGGTTTCATGTCGTTTTCAATGCCAATCAATGCCGACGAATTCTACCATCATTTTCCGTGCAAAATTTAACGAAATCATGAAAGAAACGAATCCAGCATTTACGATTTATGACCACCGAAATAATCGAAAATCGATTTTTCGATGCCAAAAATATATTTCCCAGAGTCGAATGGACAAAGACAATGGGGCAATCACGAAAAACTCCACATTACAGTAACGAAAATCACGACATTCATCACGAAACGACACGAATTCATGCTTTAGCGGCATCGAGAAATACGGAATTAGTTATTCCAATCACACTCTTTCACACTAGAACCCCGCTATTACTTGGACAACAAAGAAAACATTCCCCAAATTCACCAGAATGGATTAATGACGAGCTCACGTGCCATTATCCATCCAGGAATATTTTCTAAAGTCCAAGGTTACCGGGCATCACATTCCTTAATTCCAGATTCATCCTCAGAAAATCTTACGAGTCGAAATCCACTCAAGAATATTACCGGCGAAATCCTATCTTTAAAGGATGTAGCAAGGCGTGGACACCAAGTCCAATCACTCAGGATTATACAAGTTGCGACAACAAAAATATATAATACACTTAAGGCCCCACAACGGTAGCCGGATATACTCTACAAAAACAAGTGCCAGAAGACACGCAATACAAGACATAAATAAGGCAACTCGAAGTCCAAAAGAGCTACCGCCAGGACCATTGGGTTTGCCCGGCAAGCTCTGGGTTCCCCAAGCCATCCGGCTCCTCTGGTCCTTCCTCTTCATCCGCTTCTTCCTCTTCCTCCTCACTGGACTTCTCGTCGCTATCTTCGGCAAGCTTGGCCTTGAGGGCCAAGACGACATCGTTCTGCTCTTGAAGTTTGAGGAGAATATCTTGATGCGACTTCAGAAGGGCATCGAGAGCCTCACGGATTGGGTGCTCAGAAGAAGAAGCTAGAGAAAAGAGAAGTAAAGAGAAGAAAGAAAGAAAGAAAAACTTACTGGAGGCCACAGGACCAGAAGCAAGGCAATGCTCCAAGGGATTGGCGACAGGAATACCGTTGACGGTGCACGACTGCTTTGCGTATATGCAGCGGACGCAAACAAAGGCGGGCGTTAGAGACCGTCGGCAATGGGTGTCATGCTTACGACACCTGTCGCAAGCATCGGAATACTGGAAAAAGGATCAGTACAAAGACACAAACGAAAAGAAGAAAAGAAACATACCTGTTCACCAATGAAATGGGCCAAATGTTTCCCCCAAAGACGACCATCAATCTCGACAAAATTCCCAAAATCCCTATCAACAACTAAAGCCCCAGCATATTTATCCCCAGGGATAACCTGTTTGAGGCCAGTGGTAGGGACCACCTCGCCAAAACCGCTGCCAGAAATACCTATATCTTTGCTGGGCAGATGGACAAAGGGATGACCTGGTCTCCGACGGACAGGCGTAGGAAGAACCTCTGAAGAAAGAGGTCAAGTCAATACTCCGTGGGAAAAGCAGACAGAGAAAAAAACTTACTATCGTCATTGGCTTTAGCAACAGCTTTACCGGCTACCTTGGCCCTTTTAGCGGCCTCTTCATCCTCAGCATTCCCCTCGAATTCTTCACGTTTCCTCTTGCGAAGTTGGCGAAGGTTTGAAGGTTCCATTCTTATGGGACCTTGATGAGGATGAGAAGAGCAAGAGAAGGAGAAGGCTTCGGAATTGGCAGCCTGTTGGACTTTAGCGGCAGGCCTCTTCGTCAGCCTTGCAATTGAACTTGTCACGAAGTTTCTGTCACCGTTCTTGAACGTTTGTGGCAACCAACACAGCTGGAGCATTACGAGGCCCTCAGTTGGGAACTGGAGATTTGGGGGAGACAGCCTTCTCCCTTCGTCGACGAAGATATAATTTTCTGGGACGAGGACGACCAGGCGTGCTAATGTCGAAGGAAGCGAAGGATCGAGAGGAGGGATCCTCCTTGGAAGGCCCTTTTATGCCAGAAGAAGATGGCTGGCCTTGACGACTACTGGCGGAGTTGGAGCCTTTGCCAGCGACCTGGGCTCGAGTCATCGAACGAAGGACTTTATCTGGAAGGAAACTCTTCATCAAAACAAAAGAGAAAGAAGCAATAGTAAGGCACTTACCATGAGTAAGGGCCTTGGCTGGAATTCTCTTCTTGGTGGGGCCTTGGGAGACTCCAGGAGAATAGGTTGCCCAAACAAAGGAGGTGCCGGAATTGCTGCAGCTGGAGCTGTGACCTCCTGGGCTTTGTTGGTATTGTCGACGGCTGGAGTAGTAGCGACTGTTGACAAAGGCGGCACCGTTATTGTCAATGGCGATGGCCTAGGCACGAACACCGTAGGGAGATCTTCCTCCATTGGACCCGAAGCTACAGAATAAAAGAATCAATATTGGACAGCAAGAAAAGAGGAGACGAACTTACCATCGAATTTGGACTGACGCGTATTGACACGGGAGGTAGACTTCCTTGACGAGACTAAACGAGCCCTCAGATCTATGGCTGTTGGGGCTGTTGGGGTGGCATTGGACACTCCTGCCACTGGAGTTGTTGCCCTGGGGATCACGGGGCCTTGATCAGTCGACACAGGAGGAAGACACAGGAGGAAGCCTCGCTGAGAGGATTTGAAGCTGGAGGATGATGTTGACCTCGACAGCTGATATGGATGGCCATATGGGGGAAGCAGGTCGTGAAAGGCAATTGCAATCGGAGCCTCAGTATTAGAAGGCAGGAGGCAAAGTTACCGCAGGAGTATGGATGGCCACAGGGAGAGTGACCAGTGAAGAATCCAGGCAGGAGAAGCATTCCCTGGAAGACCTTCGTCAGTTGGAATAATGGTCATTTGACGACCATAGGCATGCTAAAAACTGAAGTCAGAAAAGAAAAGACAAGACAGAAAAGGAGGACGCACTGAGCGCAAGACAAACTCATTATACTCAAAACTGTTCTCCTTCACCCAATCCATATCAATACCTTTCGAGAACACGAATGAAGGCGAACTTGATGTCCCACCAGGCCGACCTCTTGATACCAGCAACCTTCCAAGTTTGACAACAAGTTGACCACTGCAGATGGGAGTCATACACCCAGCGGTCGATGTTGTGATCTTCAGGTAAATGTTCGGTATTGTACCGAAGAATGGTTGCAGCCAGCTCGTACATGTTCAGCGCGTCCTCGGCATCGGTAAAGTGAACCTTGGTCGAAGAGGTTGAAGCCTTGGCAGGGGAAGGCATGGCTTTGATAGGGGAGGCAGACATGTTGAGTAAAGAGGATAATGTTGGAATTGACCGAGTGAAGATAGCAGTGGAGAGTCGAGACGCGACGATGAAGGAGGGCAAAGAAAATGACGAAGTCACCCAGAATACCGACGCCAATCCCAACATTCCACAGGGCACAGCATGGCCCGTGCACTAGCCAATGGCGACATAGCGAAGCTGGCGATCCTCGTCGAAGATGACGATCTCAGACAAGAAGAAGAGGCAGCACTATATTTGGACGAGCCGGACCGGCATTTGCTTCCCAGAAGAGGAAGTCCATGAGGCCACGCGACATCTGCCAAATCGAGCCATTTTGTCACACACTAGTTCGGCATTATGTCACTAGAGTGACATAATGAAAGTTTAGGGGGGATGATGAGCCTCAGGGCTCTGTACGCTCCAATTTCGTGGATTTATCCCTTTAGCGGACTTTCAGCAAACCAATGATTCCACACAAGCCCATATATACTTTATAGGGCTTTTCCGATGCTTTCCCGATGCCAATACCTCAGCAATACCCCGACAACTCCAATTTTGACCTAAAGCTGTGGATTTAGTGCCGCCATTACCAGAATAGGACCTAGAGCACATTGCCGACATCTCCGGCATTGATGCATCAAAGTGCAAAGGCGCAGCCATGCGAGCGGAGCTTCTCGACATTGATCCGGCAATCATAGGGGCTTCATCACAGCAATTTGATGATTTCCGCAGCACGAACACCCTTTGGCGACTTCGGAATTAATTGGTTATTGCTGTATAACCATGAGACATCGACGCACATGATACTTTGGCAGTACTCAGTCATTTCCGACGAGTATTCTCAACTCCGACACTATGAATAAGGCATAGTCTAATGCCGGAACTACGAAAATCAAAGGTGCAGACACAAATAAGACAATGCACAAGACCTGCTGTATAGTCAGAAGGTCAGAAACACATATGCTAATGCATAGCCCTTCAGATATACCACAAGGATGCCATTTTATTTATATCTTACTATATAAACACGGTAATTTCATACTGTACACTAGTTACTCTCTCTATTCCATTCCCCCACATACACACATCGACTCGTTTTACCTCAGTAACTCACCCAGCTTCGACAATACCGATAGTACACGTTTAATAGCGATTTCGTTCGCCACAAAGCCGAGCTTGACGTAGTTAAAGCCGAGACGCTTCACCATCATCCATTGACCTAAAACCTTGACTTTCGTCATTGCTTTACTTTGTTACTGGCATTTGCTCAGTGTTAGTAAGTGATAACCATGCAGTACTCACCTCTTTTAGTTTTATAGGAAAGAATTAGCTTCAATTTCACAAGATCAGATTAGTTTTAACAGTTTTCATTTTCACAAGACATTAGCAAACCCATTTGGGCATCAGGAGCAGACAAATAGTATTGGATAGTTGTAGGGCAGCTCTATTGCAAGTGTTGCAAGGATAGGTTTTGAACAGATTTAGTATTGACAGATTGACAGATATAGGGCAGCTCTATTGTGAGCTTTGCAGGAAATAGTATTGACCAGTTATAGGAATTGATTTGACAAGAGATAGGACCAGACAAAGGAAACAAAGTATAGTTTGACAGAGATTGACAGTTTATAGGAATTAGGATGAACAGAATTGTCACAGATAAAGCCGAGACATAAACAGATAAAGCCGAGGAGACCAGAAATAAGGACAAGACCCGCTATTGCACCGCCATAGCCACAGAAACATCAACACAGACCCATACCGAGACGATTAGGAGCTCATGTAATACCAACATAATACCGACAGATGTTTTACACATCCCAGTTTCTTTCCCATCCAGTTTCCCAGTTTTACGGCACACACCAGACCAGATAACAGAGACCAAAGGTGACTCAGAGCGTCGGAATCTGTAGTAACTTCTCACGAGACTAGAGAGAAGTCCCCAACCAAAGACGACAAGCCAGTCAACGTAGGACAGCCTGATTTGTCCAGTACCGAATACGTTGAAGAGGCAAGTCGCTGCGTGCAGCCAAAATGGACTCGAAATGCGAGCAGAGACTACAGACTCTGAATCACACTCTAACCCTCGATGCTACAACCACACACAACAACCACACACTCTTTAGTTCGTGGGGGATTATAATGCAATAGAAGCAAGCAGTGGAATTGATAAGACGGGTTCTAGGACCTCGAATACACTTTAAATGGGTGCGCTCTCCGATTTTCTAGACTTCTCTAAGTCTAAAGACTTTTGTTACAAGAGGTGGCGACTTTGTCGCCGGGCCTCAAGGCAATATCACAAATGCACCGTCCCAGATGCAGAGCACAACACAATTCGCCCTTAAAACACACAAATCTAACCCAAACACAATGCGCTCTTCCAAGAGACGCTCCCAAATCCAATCCACAAGAGCCACTGGGTTTGAACCAATGCGCTCTAGCTTCCTAACCGATCATAACTCCACAGGGTTTGAACCTGTGCCGAGTCAGAGAAACCCAAAAACACAATAACACTGTCCCACAAGTGAAAGGGTTTGAACCTCTGCCATTTGGGGAAAAGAGCGCAAGCTAATCAGTCCAAAGGGTTTGAACCTCTGCCGACTGTAGCTCCACGCATCACCCGAAACCCTACACACACGAGAGCGCAAGCGCTCTGGCCTCCCTAATGTCCCCTAGATGAACTTAGAGTTGATCACACTTCACACAGAGTTTTTACTGCTGTGAACCAATCTCTATATTCGAAACTACTGACTGAACCGACTGAGAGTGTCAACTTTTGCTTACACACTACACAGAGGGGGCCTGAAGCTTGTCTTCTACTCCGTCTCTACTGTATTTATATGCGCTCTCCATTCCAAACCGACTCTACGTATTAGGCAATGGTCCATGCACCAAGGAGCGCATCTGGCATGCCTCCCTATGGTCGTCATTCTGACTCGTTTATTTCCGGCCTTCGGATTTGAGTCCTACTGAGTCACTGCCTGTCCAGCAGAGAGCGCTCCTTATGTTTCCGAGCAGCATGTGCTATCTCCGAGCATCGTTTTCGGGAGAGCGCGCCCTCCACATGCTCCTCTGTTATCCCCAGTCCAGGTCCATGTGCGGTTTAAGTTCCCTGGTCCTGTTTCATCTTTTAGGTTATCTTTTCCTTGGTACCGGGCTTTCCATTTGCCGTCCTGAGTGTTCCTGCACTGCCATGATCTCCAAGGTCTGGAGCCCGTTGTTTCCTTATGATATCACTGCGCTCTGGTGTGCCTGTCGATCCTTGATCACCAGTTCGTGTCTGATCGCATCAGCCCGTGATCTTTTAGTGGAGTTGTTAGACCCAACCTTCACGTGACTCTAACAATGACAAACAACTGGCTACTTCGCGTTCGAGTAACACCGGTGCGTCAACCTGTTAGCGTGAAGTCAAGACTAAGGCCTTAACTCTTCGACTTTTAGAGTGTGGAGTGAGTTTCGAGTAAGTTGGTATGATTTAACTTAGCTCGAGGCTGGGGTTTTACCAGCGCGAGCTGTCCTACTTAAATACACAAATCGTATACTACTGTTGTACATTATTTAGGCGCCGGTGTTTGGCCAGCGAGAAGAGTCCGGAGTGTCAGCTGGACGAGTCGTAATAGTACATTGAAAGAGAGTCCCAAAGATGGCGAGGATAGCAAAGATAGGGAGGGAATCGAACGGGGTTAGGCGAGCGAGAGAAGCGAAGCGCTGACTGAGCGGCTAAGTGGCGAGTCTGGGGTTAGGGTATGGATAGGGGTTGTCTCGTGATGCAATTAGGGGTTAAAATCGTGACATTACCCCCCTGTTAAGGCAGTCGTCCCGACTGCTGGCGCTACTAGACTGTTGTTGCGATTTTAAGAAGTCTGTTATTGCGTCGGTTGCGTGTTCGAGTAAGTCTTCTCTTACCCATTGGTTTTCTTCGTCAGAATAGCCCTTCCACTTGACTAGATAGTCGGTTACTAGTCTCGATGGTTGGTTCTTCTTTCCTCTTACTCGTCTTTGTCTGCTGTCGACGATCGCTTCTACTTCGTATTCTTCTTCGTCGTTAATAATGTCTGGTGGTGGTGGTGGTGTTGTTGTTTGGGATGGGAATATGTGGTGGTACATATGGGGTGAGTAGGGATTCGTTGAAGACTGGGTGGATTCGCCATGTGGCGGGCAGTTTGAGTTTGTATGCTGAGGCTCCTATGGTGGCGAGGATTGGGAAGGGTCCGACGCGTTTGTCGTCGAGTTTCTTCTTTGGTCGTGGTAGGTGTAGGTTTGTTGCGTCTAGCCATACCTTGTCGCCTACTGGTAGTGGATGGATGGTCGTTTGTGTTGGTCGTAGGTGGTCTTCATCTGTTGTGCGGCCTTCTCCAGTGCGGCCTTTGTCTCATCGTGTATTTTCTTCATCTCAGTGGCGAATTCTGTGGCTACGGGCATCTTGCTCCTCGAGGGGTGCTGTCGGCGACTATTCGGGGGTGTCGTCCATAGTTGACGAAGAATGGGCTCTTGCCAGTTGCTGAGTGTACTCGGTTGTTGTGCTGGAAGGCGGCGAGGGGTAGCCAGTCGGCCCAGTCGTTTTGTCGGTGGTTGACGAAGAGTCGTAGGTATTTTTCGACTTCTTGGTTCATGCGCTCGGTCTGTCCATCGGTCTGGGGGTGATATGCAGTGGAGGGGTTGCCTTTGATGTCGAGGAGTCGGTATAACTCTTTGAGGAATTTTGAGACGAATTGGGGCCCTCGGTCGCTTATGACCTTCGAGGGCATGCCGTGGTGTGCGTATACGTGGTCTCGTAGGATTTTGGCCCATCCTTGCGATGATAATTCGGTGTCGCATGCGACCGGGATGATTTGTTTCGAGAATCGGTCGACGATGAGGAGGATGGCGTCGTTCCCGTTCGACTTGGGGAGGCCTGTCATCATGTCGACCGAAGATGTGGGTCCATGGTTCGGTTGGTATCTCGTTTGGGTGTAGTGGGGCTGCCTTGGGGCGTGTTATCGTCTTGGTTCTTTGGCAGGCCTCGCACCCCTTGACGTATCTTTCGACGTCCTTTCCCAGGTGTGGCCACCAGTAGTCGCGTTGTATGAGCTCCTTGGTTTTGGCGATCCCGGGGTGTCCGGCGGTGATGTGGTCGTGGTGGTAGGAGATTATGTCGCCTCGAAGTGTGGCTTCGGGGGGAACATATATCCTGCCATCGTAGAAGAGTAGTCCTCCTCGCTGCTCGATTCCTCGGGCATGACTGAGCGAGTCGGCGACTCCCTTTGTCCCAGTGGGCTGAGTCCTTTGTTGCTTCTTCGATTCTCTCCTCTACCTCTCCTCTCGTCGGCATCTGCAGGGCTCGGATGTGTGCTGGTGTTACGAAGTATTTGTCTGGCAGTACGACGGTTTCTCGGTTGTCGTTGCCGCCCTGGTCGTGGTCGGCCCTTCGACTCAGGAGGTCGGCCTTGCGGTTGGCGGTCCCTGGTTTATGGTGTAGGGTGAAGTGGTATTCGGCCAGCTCTGTGACCCATCGGGCCTGTCGTCGGTTCAGCTTCTGCGGCTGTCGGAAGTATTGGAGGTTCTGGTGGTCGGACCAGATCTCGAACGTCTGGGCTGCCCCCATGAGGTAGTGCCTCCATTCGCCGAGGGCGTGCATGATGGCCAGTAGCTCCTTGTCGTAAATCTCGTAGTTCCGCTCGGTCACCGTCAGGGCCTTGGAGAGGAATGCTACTGGTCTCCAGGCGGTGCCCTGCTGCTGTGATAGTACTGCGCCGATTGCTCCCTCGCTGGAGTCGGCCTCGATCCTGAACTTCCCCTCGTCTGTTGGTATGGCTAGTACCACGTCCTCTGCTAGCTTGCGCTTCAACTCTTCGAACGCCTGCTGCTGCGCCGCTCCCCACACCCAGGGTTCCTTCCCCGTCAGCTTGTCATTGGTCGTACGATTTTGCTGTAGTCTCGGATGAATCGTCGATAGAAAGTTTGTGAATCCAAGGAACGACTGTAGCTCCTTTTTCTTGGTGGGTACGGGCCACTCGGTGATCCCCTTGGTTTTTATGGCATCCATGCGGATGGCTCCTTCGCTGACGATGACTCCCAGGTACTCCGTTTCGAGTGTCTCGAACTCGCACTTCTCTGCCTTGAGGTACAGGTGGTGCTTTCGTAGGGTCTTCAGCACTTCCCGTACTAGGCGGCGGTGTTCTGCTCGGTGCGGGACATGATGAGGATGTCGTCGAGGTAGATGGTCACCTTCCCCTGTCGCTATGAGGTCGCGGAAGATGTCGTTCATCATCCATTGGAAGGTGGCGGGGGAGTTCGTTAGTCCGAAGAACATTACGGTTGGCTCGAAGAGCCCGCGGTTGGTGCGGAAATGCTGCCTTCCACTCGTCTCCCTCCTTTATGCGCACATTGTTATATCCCCATCGGACGTCCAGCTTGGTGAAGTAGCGGGATCCCTTCAGCTTGTCCATCAGCTCGGAGATGAGTGGGAGTGGGTAGCGATTCTTGATCGTCATCTCGTTGAGCTTTCGGTAGTCCTGCACTGGTCGGAGCTTCCCATCCTTCTTCTTGACGAAGAAGAAGGGGGATGCCATGGGCGATTTGCTGGCTCGGATCCTGCCAGTGGCTAGGTTCTCGTCGAGGAAGCGGTCCAGCTCCTCCTGCTCTCGTGGGCTGAGGGGGTAGACCTTGCAGTCTAGGGTGGCTTTGGCATTTGGGATTAGCTCGATCGCATGGTCCCAGGGCTTGCGTGTGGGTAGCTCGTCGAAGTTTTCTTTGGCGAATAGGTCCTTGAAGTCCCGACACCATTCGGGGACCATTTCTTCGAAGGTCCGCTCGGGTCGGGTCGCATAGTCTGAGGCGGCGAGGTCGTTTGCGACATGTGCTCGCAGCCTTATTTCCTCGGTCATGTCGACGGCGAGGATCGTGTCTCCTTCCTCGAGCTCTTCGTCCCACCTGTCTGTCTCATCGGCATCGGGGGGGGTGAGGGGGTTTTGTCGGCACTGGCAGCGGGCAAAGGTGATCTTGCCCGTGCTCCAGTTGACGAAGGGGTTGTGTCGGACGAGCCAGTCATGGCCTAGGAAGACGTCCTTGTCTCCTAGGTCCGTGACTGCGAGGTCTATTCGCTCGTCGTGGTCGCCGATTCGGAGGCGGACCTCGACGAAGGCATTGATCTCGCTGGCCTGGTTCCTGGTCCCGTCGGCATTGAATACTGGTATGGGGTGGGCCGTGGCTCGGGTGGCGAGGTTGTGTTTTCGACGAAGGCGCGATTGATGGAGCTCCCGGTGCACCCGCTGTCGACCAGGGCCGTCGTGTCGATGGTCTTCCTTCTTTCCAATGTCTCCAACTGAATTGGTACTAATAGATCCTTTCCACGTGCTTGGGCGGCATGGACGAAGCGTCGTGGCTGCTTAAGTTCTTCAAGCCATTCCAGGGCCTTCGACCGCTGGGCGGCTCGGAGGCGTCGAATGAGGTCATCGGTGACTTCCCGCTGGCGGTCCTTGTGCACCCAGCACCTTAAGGTGCCGGTTGCAGCGGGCATGACTGCGAATAGGGAACGCCAGACCCATTCGGCGCCCCAAGGCTTGAGCCACTCCTTGGGGTCGTGGGGGTATTCGGTTGTGGGCATTGGCTCTGGGGGTTGTTCGTCGGTGGTGAGTCCGATGATGGCGCCCGTTGCTGAGTCCCAAGGGCGCATGGTCCATTTCCCGTTTCGGAAGTGGTAGGGGAAGGAGGGGTGTGGGATGGGTACTTTGCTGGTCGTATGGGGCGTGCAGGCCCCCGTTCGGCCCCCATCGCTAGTCGGGTTAGCGGTCTTGTTCTTGCTCGCTGGGACGCTTGCGACCTGTGGGGAGGGCTTCCCTGCTAACTCTTCTGCCGAGGTCGGGGTCACCTCGGCCGCGCCCTCGGCAGGCAGCCTAAGGCCTTCGGCAGGTTCGGTTGGTACGGTTGCAGGAACGGTCGTGTGTTTCCGTTCCTGCCGGTCCTTCGGCTGTCTGCGGTTCGACTCTTTTTGGTTAGTCATAGGTGTATTCGGCTTCTCGGATCCTACATTTTGTGTATAAGTACTAGTACAAGATTTCGATGACACACTATTATATTCTTTTCGGGCCGGTTGTGTGGAGTCGCTCGCACACCGGCCTACCCTTTTACTTCCTCGACTCCGGAGGTCGACGCCAAGTCTTCTGGCGCCGTGCTATATTCGTCCTCGTATCGGCTGATGATCTCGCGTATCTGGGCGCGAGTCCTAACTCGGAGTCGATTTCCTTCTTTGGCTGTGGGCAGTTTCGCTATGTGCCCCTTCTCGTGACAGTTATAACATCTTCCTTCGTCGCGGGCGCGGAGTCGGTCGACGTCCATGGGGCGCCCTTGCCCGCCATAAGTCGTCCCCGTCCCGGTCCTCCTGTCGCCGGAGGGTATCGTTGTCGGTGCCGTTGGGCTCGTAGGCGGGGGTGGCTTGGTGGGGTGGGCAGTCGTCGTCGATCGCCTGGGTGTAGCATGCTGTTGACGACCTTGTTGCGCTGTCGGTGTTCGTCGTTATTCTTGATGCGATTCTTCCATTCGTAGTAGCCATTCGGTACTAGTATGCCGATGTCTGAGATCCGGTTTACCATTCCTTCGGGTACTCCGGCCTTCAGGGCCATCGTTAGCTGGTCTCGTTCGCCAGTCGCATCTCGAAGTCCGGCTTTGACGGCCAGGTTCTCGAGCTTCTGGAAGTATTCGGTCGCGGTCTCCTTCCCGACCTGCCACTTTAGGTTTAGCATGGCCGCGTGGTGCTTTTCTTTGATGGCCGGGTCCTCGAAGTGGCTGATGAGGGCTCGCTGGAAGTCGATCCACGACGGGAACCGGTGGTGGCCCCTGGTTCGGGAGATGAGGTCGCGTTGGAGTGTGACGAACCAGTCCTTGGCGAGTCCGATCATGTGGGAGATGGCGAATACGACTTTGTTGGCGTCGGCGAAGAATCCTGCGAACGTCTGGAAATAGAGTTCGCAGTCGCAGATGAAGCGCTGGATGTCGTCTGATTCGCCGGAGAAGGGGTCGGGGGTTTTTACGAGGATGGGTTTTACGTTTAGTCGGAAGTCGCCGAGGACCATGTTCGGTCCGGGGTTAGTGGGTGGCATCCTGGTGGTCGGCTAGGGTAGTCTGGTAGTGAGGCGAGGTCTGGGTCGTGCGAGGGGTGAGGCGAGCCGTCGCCGTGTCCTTCCTCTGGTATCCATCCTGGGTTTGGTTTGCTGGCGGCGAGCTCGGCTCGAACCGCCTTCAGCTCCTCGTTCGAGCTTTACGGCTAGCTCCTTCTTCTTCTCCCTCTTCTCCCATGATCCGGTGGAGTCCTGTGAAGGGTCTCGCCTCCCTTCCGGTGGCTGGGTCTCGCCTCGTGTGGCCTTCTTTCGACTCCTCCCTGCAGGGGTGGCTGCGCGTGAGAAGGTCCGGCTGATTCTGGCCCGGCTGCGGCTACTAGCGTGATTCGGTAGTTTCCTTCGTTTTGGTTGATGTAATCGGCGGCCCTGGTCTTGGCCTGATTAAGAATTCTTCGGGTTATGACATCTTCGTCATGAGGGTTCGTTCGTTCTCCAACGGGCCGCTCGGCCGGGAAAGAATAATGTATCGGTATTGATCTGCTGCTAAATTTAAAAAATACTCCCATACCGCCTCTGGGGTGTCTGGGACGTTCATCAGCTCTGCTACTGTTGGATCAGCTATTTGTATATACGCTTCTACTTCATCCCACATGATTGCTTCTTCGGCCCTACTCGTCGTCGGTGAGGTCGATGCGTGGGTTGGAGTAGCCGGACCCGAGGAAGGAGCGAAGGGGTCGGGGAAGAGCCCTGGCTCCGCTGGTGTCGGAGTTGATTCCTCCGTTGCTATCGGTGTCGCCGGGAGATCGAATGGGAGGAATGAGGTCTCGCTCGCTGGGAGACTGACTGCTGGGGCTGGGGCTGGGGCCGCCAGTATGGTTGAAGATGGGGGCAGACTGGCTGGTGCTTGGGAAGGGGATGTGGGGGTTACCCACAGGGGACTGGGCGGACTCGTGGGGGGTGAGGAATGGGGATGTGCTGGGGGTGGAGTGGTCAGAGGGAAAGCGCCCGGGGCCTGTTGAGATTCGTGGGATGACCGGCTCGTTTGTGAGGGTCGGCGCTGGTATGGATGATGATGATAGGGAGATGTAGTCGACGTAGACGGGGGGTCGGAGGGTGTCGCTGGACCTGCTCGGGCATGGGAGGGTCCGGCGGAGGGCTGGCTGGGTGTGTCGCCTCGTACTCTCTGATTACCTGTTCGGCGCTCGTCCCTGCCCCGAATAACCCTTGCGTCCCGTGCTCGCCGGTAGAAGTCTGCAAGGTCCACGCGAGCAGGGGATCGGGGGATGGCTGCAGGGGTGTTGCTGCTTGGATCTCCTCCAGTGGGATGAACCGGGGGATCCGGGAGGGTCGAGGAGGGGGCGGGGCTGGACGATGGGGGGTAGGCATGTTGGGGTCGGGCGAGGACGGGGTGGGGCATCGCTGGCCTAGGTGGAAACGCTCTTTCCACGTCTTCGTCGATTTCTGGGTGTTGAGCGAGGTCTGGTCCTGCTCCAAGGGCTGGCCCGTGCCCTGCTCTTCGTGGGAAGATGACATAGAATCTGTTGAAAAAGGCGAGAAAGGGGAGGAGACAAGTCGATGATGAACCTGGTAGTAATACCAGAGGATCCCTAGCAGGGCTAGGAGCCCGATGACGGCGGGGATAGCGAGTACGGCTAGGCTTGGGGCAGAGGACATACGGTCTTTTCCTTCACGTCGAGCGTGTAAGGAAAAGAGGGTGAGGAAGCCTCGAGCTAATTGTTAGACCCAACCTTCACGTGACTCTAACAATGACAAACAACCGGCTACTTCGCGTTCGAGTAACACCGGTGCGTCAACCTGTTAGCGTGAAGTCGAGACTAAGGTCTTGACTCTTCGGCTTTTAGAGAGTGGAGTGAGTTCCGAGTAAGTTGGTATGAATTAACTTAGCTCGAGGCTGGGGTTTTACCAGCATGAGCTATGCTACTTAAATACACAAGTCGTATACTACTGTTGTACATTATTTAGGTGCCGGTGTTTGGCCAGCGAGAAGAGTCCGGAGTGTCAGCTGGACGAAGCGTAATAGTACATTGAAAGAGAGTTCCAAAGATGGCGAGGATAGCAAAGATAGGGAGGGAATCGAATGGGGTTAGACGAGCGAAAGAGCGAAGCGCCGATTGAGCGGCTAAGTGGCAAGTCTGGGGTTAGGGTATGGATAGGGGCTGTCTCGTGATGCAATTAGGGGTTAAAATCGTGACAGGAGTAGGGCCGAGACGATCTAGTGTCAACCAATGACCGACTTAATAGCCAGTTTGGCCCTTCTGGTGCCATTCTGGACCTAAGTTTGAGTGCTCCACCTGTTTCAGCCCTGGCTTGTCAGTCGCCTGCACCCTATCGGCAGAGAGCACACTCTGAGGGGGAATCAGTCCCGTCCTTAGGGGTGCCAGACTTTGCAATGCAACGAAATCCCGGTATTGAGCACTTTCAACTTAGGACAGCCTTATTAGTGTACCATATGTTAGTGTTTTGTCCACACAATCGAACGAGTATGGAGGTACTCAGATCAGTAGGGCAGCACAAACAAACAACGATTAAGGATGGCTTTTGAACAAAATTAGTTGACTGTATTGTTGGTACAAAGCCAAGACAGCTATTTCCATTGATAGTTCTTGGCACTGCGAATTCCAGAAGTATTGACCAATTCACCAGGTCGGATTTCACATTGAGCATCTGAACCATGACATCAGCAGTCACAGTTGGCGTATGCCTCAGAGATTGAAAACTGATTCGATTTATGCCAAACTTCATTGATCTGGTCATCTGAGTAGTAAAGGCAGGAACAGGACAAGGGGTAGGGCCTCTCGCCAATAGGTATTTGCTGGCCTTGTGCCTCTAATTTTCAATAGCGCATGTATATGTGTGGAAATGAGTGTCGGGGGCCCGGTATTACAATGCTGGGCCATATAAATATCTTGTAATGAGTGTGTCGGGTACCCATAGCGGTGCCCAAAATAAATATTTTGTTTTTGCCATTGTCATGGGATTTCTCAGAATTAGGATAACTCTGCTTCTTTGTGAGTTTCCTCGATATCCTGTAGCTCCTCTGGTAGGTCATCGTCTGTCGAATCAAATAAGTCAATAATCCTTTCTCGTGGGACATCTATGATCTTGTCAATATCTGGTAACAGTATTGCCTTTCTTGCAAAGTATGGTAATAGCCTGAATGCCACTATTGGTCTTGCAAATGTCGAACCATCCAATTCACAAAGGATGTATGCTCCACCTTTATTTCTGCCTAAGACCACAAGTGGTCCCAAGTATCTGGCTTGCATTTTCTGATTCAACGCCTTTTCTATCTTTGAAGTTTCTCATCAAAACAAGGTCGCCTTTCTGAAAATTGAAGTCATGAATGACAAATTCATGATCCTTCTTGAATTTTAATGCTGCTCTTTTCCTAGCTTCGTAAACTTTCGATCTGAGTCAATCTAGGTCTTCAGCTCGTTTTTGTAAACCAATGGCTCTGCATGCAATTAATGAAGTAGTGTTGATAATATTGTCTGGAGGGGGTAATAGCCATGTCGATTCAATAATATCCATCGGTAATAGTGGTTCGGTTCCTGTTGTTACAAAGTATGGCGAACATCCCATATGTCTTCAAATAGTGATTCTGTCTGCCCAAAATACCAAATATGCGTTTTGACTCCACTTCTTTTGGTCACCGTCAGAGGCTTTAAATAAAGCTTGTCTAACGTCGAAGTGTGGTCTTTCCACAATTCCGTTGGCTCTGGAATTATATCCTGAAATCTGAATATGATTGATGTGATATCTCTTGCTTAGATAGCTAACGGCGGCAACAAAGGCGGTGCCATTGTCTGTAACGATTTCGACAAGAGATCCCCATCTGCAGAGGATGTCTTCGAATATCCAATCTCCTAGTGTCTTGGCTGTCTCCTTTCTTAGGCAACGAAATTCTGGGTAATGACTGAGTGAACATTGTCCTTCAACAATGTAATGATAAGATCCTGAAATTGGCATCATGAGGGTATCCATATACATCTTGGAAAACAATGGCATGGGAATGGTGATGGTGGGTGGAATAAGAATTTGTCAGGTTTGTTGAACTTGGCATAAATGGGTCCTAATGAACCAAGCAATGTCATATTTCATGTCCAGCCACCAATAGCACTCCTTGATTAAAGCATGTGTAGCATAGAATCCTTTGTGAGAAATGTCATCATGACAGGCTGTCATAACTTGAATCCTTTTGTCTGGGAATATAACAAGCTGGTGTTTTCCTTCAGCATTTTTGTGCCAAATCTTTCCTTTCCTTTTGAAGAAATGGACTGCATACTTCATGAACTTTTTGTATGCATTGTCGTCATAACCTGGTGGTCTTTTAAGATCCTGGTGCCATGGTAATAGATGTGTCAATCTATCATCCAAATGTAATTGTTTTGCTGTCCTAGGAACCTCGGAATACCATGAGTAGAGAGTCTTCTTTGGCATTATCCTGAATCTCTTGTTGTAATGTCAAAATTAATCCTCTGAGGATCTGTCACATTGTAATGGTGAGGTCAAATTTAATGAATGTAGAAGTCCATAATGAATGTGTAAGAAGTCTTCTAGACCATCTTCTGGGGGTGGAGGATCTCCTATCTGTGGTGGACATTGAGATAATCCATCTGGTCCATGTTTCGATCCAGGTACATGAACTAAAATGAAATGAAATGATAGAATGCCGATAATCCAACGATTGACTGATGCTGATGGTGCTATGTCCAGATTTTTGAGCATTCCTTTAATAGTGCTGGCATTGACTTCAACAATGAAAGTGGGTAATCCAATGAGATAAACTTTGCAATCTCTGAGTGCATGGTAAAGTCCAAATATCTCTTTCTTTGCTTGAGAAATCCACATTCTCTATCATTGAGGGTAATAGATCCAAATCTGGCAAAATATCTGATTTTGGAAAGGTGTCACATTGTGCCAAATAATACCTATGGCAGCAGGTCCTGTGTCAACTGCAAGGATAACTGCTCTGCTAGATGAATAATCCAATGGTCCCAGGGCTGACTACCCAGATCTTCTTGTGCTGCAATCTCTTAATAGGCAATTAAAATGGATGCAAAAAGGGTGTGATAAACACCTAAGTGAAGCTCTTGATGTATAGAATGTAAGCAGTAATGAAAACAGAAGGACTACTTTTGTGAAGCAGAGTGGTCTGAGCATCTAAGGGTGACAAGGGCTCCAGGAGGTATTAACAAGACACCAGATGGGTTTTGAGCCATGGGCAATCTACTTGACACTAGCAGTGCTCTACTCAAACATGGGTGTTTATGGCAATCAGAGGGGAGACGTTGATCAGGGATCAACAGGCACAGGAGAGCACAATGATATCATAGGAGAATGGCCTGCACTCTAGACCTACAACAGTGGCTGTACAGGAAGATTAAGCCCACATGTGACCCAGACCATGATAACAGGGAAGCATGTGGGTGTGTGCTCTCCTGAAAACGATGCTCGGAGATAGCACATGCTGCTCAGAAACATAAGGTATGCTCTCTGCTAAACAGGCAGTGACTCAGTAGGACTCAAATCCAATAGCCGGAAATAAACGAGTCAGAATGATGACCATATGGAGGTGAGGCATGCAGAATATGGCTCAATGGTGCATGGACCTTTGCCTAATACATAGATTCAGTTTGGTAATGGAGAGCGCATATAAATACAGTAGATACACAGTAGAATACAAGCTTCAGCTTCACGCCCCCTCTGTGTAGTGTGTAAGCAAATCCTGACACTCTCAGTTGGTTCAGTCAGTAGTTTCAAATATAGAGATTGGTTCACCTGTAAAAACTCTGTGTGAAGTGTGATCAACTCTAAGTTCATCTAGGGGACATTAGGGAGGCCAGAGCGCTTGCACTCTCATGTGTGTAGGGTTTCGGGTGATGCATGGAGCTACAGTCGGCAGAGGTTCAAACCCTTTGGCTTGTGGGACAGTGTTATTGTGTTTTTGGGTTTCTCTGACTCGGCACAGGTTCAAACCCTGTGGAGTTACGATCGGTTAGGAAGCTAGAGCGCATTGGTTCAAACCCAGTGGCTCTTGTGGATTGGATTTGGGAGCGTCTCTTGGAAGAGCGCATTGTGCTTGGGTTAGATTTGTGTGTTTTAAGGGTGAATTGTGTTGCACTCTGCATCTGGGACGGTGCATTTGTGATATTGCCTTGAGGCCCAGCAACAAAGTCGCCACCTCTTGTAACAAAAGTCTTTAGACTTAGAGAAGTCTAGAAAATCGGAGAGCACACCCGTTTAAAGCATATTCGAGGTCCTAGAACCCATCTTATCAGTTCCACTGCTTGCTTCTATCGCATTATAATCCCCCATGAACTAAAGAGTGTGTGGTTGTTGTGTGTGGTTGTAGCATCGAGGGTTAGAGTGTGATTCAGAGTCTGTAGTCTCTGCTCGCATTTTGAGTCCATTTTGGCTGCATGCAGCGACTTGCCTCTTCAGTGGTAAAGTCCAAATATCTCTTTCTTTGCTTGAGAATATCCACATTCTCTATCATTGAGGGTAATAGATCCAAATCTGGCAAAATATCTGATTTTTGGATCCAAGGTGTCGCATTGTGCCAAATAATATCCTACGGTGGCAGGTCCTGTGTCAACTGCAAGGATAACTGCTCTGCTTGATGAATAATCCAATGGTCATAATGCTGGGCTGTCTTTGACTGCATTTTTGAGATCTTCTTGTGCTGCAATCTCTTCTTGTTTGAATTTAAATGGGTTTCCTTTTCAAAAAAGCCATGTGATGGGTAAAGCTCTTGTTGTGAAATTATCGATGAAAATCCGAAGGACTCCAACTGTTCCCATAAAGGTGCATGCATCTGAAACATCAGTACAAGGTCCCCATCGGAGTATTGATGAGACAATACTTTTGAGAGGTAATCTTCTGGAATAAGTGCATCTGTGTCCTAGCACTGTGATTTCTGGACAACAAAGGTAGGCCTTTTTGCCTGAAAAGGTTCCTCCACAATACTTCATTCATTGAACAATCCTATTGAGATTTTGAAAGTGTTCCCAAATGAATCTCCTAATGCCGGTATTGTGTGGTATTGTTTCATAACCTCCTTCTATTTCATAACGTGTGGGTGGTCCTCTGACTGGAACATCGTCGATATAAGGAATGGTGAATTCTGGAATTTCTGGTTGCAAAATGAATGTGACATCGTCATGGAAAATGGGTACTGAATTGGTCCAACCCATGGGCAATGTAATGAGTCTTAATGCTCCATATGGTGTTTGAAATGTTGTAAGGTCTCGCAATGTCTCCGCTAATAGATGTTCATCATATCCGACGAATAAGTCTAGTGTAGCTCCACATGCTCATCCTGCAAAATGTTCCGCTAATGGATCTGTGGCTGGTGGCAATCCTGAATGTGCAATTGTGACTTTGTTTAATGGCTCCAAACTGTGGACGATTTGTAAACTTCTGCCATCTTTCTTTAGAACTGTGAACCATCTCGATCTGTAAGAAGAATTCGAAGGCTCGTAGACTCCTGCATCTATTTTCGTCTTTATCATCCTGCAAACTTCTGCATAAATGCCGGGGGGAATGGGAATGTTGCATAACACCCAAGGTGTATGTTCAACAACTGGAATGTTGATTGGCAGAAAGAAATCTCATCGAAAACTTCCTCTTTCTGAATCCTCCCAAGCAAAAGCTTCATCCTGCATGGTCATAAAGTGATGCATAAGCTCTACTTCTGCCGGCCATAAAAACTCGTCGTTATGAATGGAATCGATATATTCTTTTTGTTCCTGGGTATATCTTTCTGTCAGTGAAAATGGTGGTGGGTTTGGAGATAACAATGGAATTCTCACCAATGGGTCTCCTTCTATATGTCGAATGATTCAAAATTTGTTGGGTAAAGTAGAAAGCACAGGCTTCGTCTTTAAAGCAACTGGCTTGTACTTTTTACTGGCAAAGACTGATACTTTGTCTGTAAACCATGGCTCCTTTGACTGGTCTCCAAGGATATTGGATCCATATAAATTATACATATAATCAAATGGCGGAATAATGGTGGTTTGCATAATTTGAGGTGTAGAACTTGAATAAATAGGGATTTTGTGATTTTGATCAGTGGGAATATGAAATTTCGGTGGTACAATTCTCGTCAGTATTATTTCTGGTTCTGTAGCATTGGTCGACCATAGTGAATGTGTAGAAATAGCTGGTGGAATGGGGAATATATTAGGGTTGCAAGCTGATAAATATTGTCTTGAAGTCTGAAATTCGTCGAAAGATTCTGATGTTGCATAAGCGATAATTTTTGGTTCTTGATCGGTGTCTAATTTGATAATGAGGGCGATCTCCTCGTCTTTATCTTCTGTAATTCCATGTAGTCAATTTTCCCAAGTCTGGGAAGAGACGTCTGAAATCCTCGGCTTTCCACGTGGAACTGTCGGGATTGTGGCTGTCCTTCCGGTATTAGGATCGTGAATGGTAATAGTCTGGTTCTCGTTGGCATAATTCTGAACAATACTCTGGGTCAATGTGTCGAATGGTCTTCCGAGTAGAATGTCGTATGCTGATTGCCGAATGACGTGAACTTGTAAATATAATGTGATTTCTCCAAACTGGAATGCAACATTTCTTGCTAGTCCCAAGGAATGATTTGTGGTTCCATTGGTGGACTGCATTTCCAAAATGACGGATGGGTCATATATCAATCCTAGTTGAAGGCAAACTGCCTCTGACATCGAAATAACTTGTGATCCAGGGATCAATGATGCACTCGACTTTAAGCTGATTGTCGATAATGGGTACAATCGACCTTAACGAAATAGAATCTGCAGTGCATTTTAAAGGACCGATCTTTTTGCCTTTCTTTATACGAGCTTCATAGGGATCTGGAATGACTGAGGATCCTTCTGGTGGTTTCGGTGAAATGATAGTATTTCTGTGATGCTCGAGAGTCTGAATGAATTTCTCTGGCATGCTATAAAGCAACGTCTTTTCCTTGTCGCTATTATCTGGGTTCTTGACTTTGATCTCGATCGTCTCGGGTCCGGTGAATGGTAACACTATCTCCTTTTGGAATTGTTCCACAAAATGAGGGATCTTCCTCCTGGTATTGTCCTCTTTAATCATCTCCCTGATTGCTGGTGATAACAAATATAGCTCCTGATGTGATAATGTGATGGTGGAGTCTAGAGCTCACTCATAGACCTCCCTTGCCACATTAATTCCTTCTATTGGTGCTCGAATATTATATGCTGGTTCATTTTCCTTTGGATGTTTCCAAACGTTGGGTTTAGCTCTGGCATTGCGAACTGCTGGTGGTGCATATGTAGGTGGTTTTGCTGATGCAAATGGATGAATATCTTTGGGAACGAGTTGGGGTACTCTGTCTTTAACTGCAACAGGCATGGGATTGATGGAAGATCCTTTGGTGGCATCTGGAGTAATATTCTCCATGGAGCTGGGGGAATACGACTCTATAATAGTGGTGGCACTTTCATTGTCCTTCTGAGTCTGCAGCAGTATCACATTTTCCTTTTCCATAACCATCAGCATTGTCTCGCTATTGCTCGGCATTACTTTTCCTTGGTTGATCACTGCTGGTCTCTGTGGGCTAAGGATTGCCTCTTCTTCTTCAGCTATCTCATCAACTCTAGGTGTCTCTCTCTGCGGCAAAACTGGCTTCTTCAATATTTCCGGTATGGCTTTCCTTGGTGGGCCTCTTTTAAGTCAAGGTACTTCCACTACAACTTGTCTGAGCATATTGTCTGTTGGCATTTTGATCTTGGCATTATCTTCATCGGCAATGTGAATGAACTGCTTTATGCCTTGAATTTCCTTTTCGATAGCTTCTGAATGGGCCAATAAATCCTCTAGTCTTTTCTGTGCATCAATGCCTGAGACTGTTGTATTTAATAACTGTGATTGTCAGGGGGTTTCAGCATTATGGGAAAAAGATTGTTGATGGGTATGGGAATGCAGTGGAATAATGGCATTCATCATATGATTGACAATTCCGGTCTGTCCTGAGTTTTGTCTGTGCCATTCTTGGAATCTGTCCTTTAGCCATCTGCCTGGAATATTTCTGGGTAACCATGCTCCTGTAGAAAGAACAATGCATCCATCCTGATTTCTTCAGCATTTTCCTGCTTTTGTCATTTCCTTGACCTTGCGACATTCGTGCAAGTAGTGACCTATTTCACCACAAAACAAACATTCTGATCCCATGCTAGTATTGGCAAAATTGCTCTGTGGGTTATTCTGGTATCCTCCTTGCTGATATCCATTTCCTGGATTATTTGGGTATCTCTGCTGCACTCGCTGATATCGATCATTCAAATTCAACTGCAACAATGTCTCTCCTAGTTTGATGAGCTGATTGATGTGCTCCATCTTAACCTGCGGTTTGACTGGCTCTTCTTTAACTCGAATAGGTGGTGCTGGTTTGGAATATGATGGTTCTGGCAGTCTAATTGGACCTGCTTCTCGTGATGGGGTATATGAATAATCATGGACATTCGATGACTCTCCTTTATTGGTTCCTTGTAAAATGAAACGAGCTGCTTTGTAGATTTCGTCGAGAGTGTACAGATCTGCTGGATGATGATCTGGCAATTTGATCTGCAATCTCCTGGTAATGGTGTCCCAAACATGAACTGGAAATCCTTTACTGAACTGGTTGCCTGCCTTGGTTTCGGCAAAACGTTTGGTGGTAATAAGGTGTTTGACTTTGGGATAGTATTCCTGGTAAAACACTCCTAAATCTGCTAGATTGTCGATTTCTCTGGCATATTTGCCTATAACTGTGTCCAAATCATAACGCTCGTATTTCCTGCTAGTACTAGCATCTGGGTATTGTGCTAGCACTGCTTTCTTGTATTCTTTGTAGGTCTTTGTGTCATTGTCAAAATCTGGTAGACTTTCCCAAAATTCTGAGACTACAAGTCCTGGATAGTAGATAAACCATTTCTTTTTATCTTTGGCATCCCTTATTGAATGCTTGTCGAAAAGTGCCTCGATATCACTGATATAATGAGCCAATTCTTGTCCTGGACTGACTTTGTCAATGATATTAGGAGCACTCTTCTCCTTTCTGAATGGCATAGATGTGGTAGCTGCTGTCAACATTGTAGATGATGTAACTGCTGCTGTATTAACTGGATTTGATTTCTTTTTTGGTGGGGGTAATGGATTTAGGATGATCAGATTTAAAATGGTAGAAAACGATGTGAACTGTGGTGAACCTGGTTGACTGGGTGGTTCTAATGGTGAACTGTGATCGAATGATTCTTCTTTAACAACAGTGGATGCTGTTCCTAATGGTACTTCTTCGCTGGAAGCTGAAACTGGTCCTCGGTATTTGCTAAACGATGAGGATTCAACTCGGTATCCTCCAAAAACTGATTCTTCTATGTGTGGTGAAGCTGGTGCTGTTCCATAATCAGAACTTAATAGTTCCTTATGGATCTGTGCTTCGTCGATATCTTCTGGATCTGAAAAAGACAGTGGTTCTCCTGTGGAGATGTCTAATTCCGGTGGGACTGGAGAAAGTGGTGATTCTATAAAGCCACCTGGTATTGGGCTTGTGAACTGAGAATCTGGTGTTTCTGTGGGTTCTGTAGACGATGATTCTGATGGGGGTAAATGTGCTGTAGCTTCTTGTAACTGTTGTCTCACTGCTGTATTTCTGAGACAACATCCTGCTGGTGGATTATACTGTGTGGTTCTTTCAAAATTATGAGAAATGATGAATGGGTTGTGATTTGAAGCAAGTAGGACCTGCTAAAATGACGATGAAGGTAGAATTTGGTGAATACAGAAGATGTTATGTCGATTTGTGGATTAAAATAGAAAACCTTCGCGGTGGGCTCCAAAATGATGAGGTGGTCAGATGGTTTAGTGATCTCCAAACATAAACTGGTGAATAGTTGTCGGATACTTCTGGAATATCGCTGTGTGAAGAACCAAAATGGAAATAGTGGTGTCTTGGCTTTGTGTCAGTATTACAGAACAACTAGTTTTGTTCATAAGCCACTCCTTGGGTGTGTTGTTTGTTTGTGCATGAGCTTTCTGAGTACCTCTGTACTCATGTCAATTCCACCAGCAAAACACTATACATATTCGGTACTGGACGAATCAGGCTGTCCTATGCTGACTGGCTTGTCATCTTTTTGGGGGGACTTCTCTCTAGTCTCATGAGAAGTTACTACAGATTCCAATGCTCTGAGTCACCTTTGGTCTCTGTTATCTGGTCTGGTGTGTGTTGTAAAACTGGGAAACTGGATAGGAAAGAAACTGGGATGTGTAAAACATCTGTCAGTATTATTTCGATATTAAATGAGCTCCTAATCGTCTTGGTATGGGTCTGTGTCAATGTTTCTGTGGCTATGGCGGTGCAATAGCGGGTCTTGTCTTTATTTCTGGTCTCCTCGGCTTTATCTGGTTATGTCTCAGCTTTATCTGTGATGATTCTGTTCACCCTAATTCCTATAAACTGTCAATCTCTGTCAAAACTATACTTTGTTTCCTTTGTCTGGTCCTATCTCTTGTCAAATCAATTCCTATAACTGGTCAATACTATTTCCTGCAAAGCTCACAATAGAGCTGCCCTATATCTGTCAATCTGTCAATACTAAATCTGTTCAAAACCTATCCTTGCAATGCTCGCAGTAGAGCTGCCCTACAACTATCCAATACTATTTGTCTGCTCTTGATGCCCAAATGGGTTTGCTAATGTCTTGTGAAAATGAAAACTGTTAAAACTAATCTGATCTTGTGAAATTGAAGCTAATTCTTTCCTATAAAACTAAAAGAGGTGAGTACTGCACAATTATCACTTACTAACACTGAGCAAATGCCAGTAATGAAGTAAAACAATGATGAGAGTAAAGGTTTTAAGTCAATGGATGGTGGTGAAGTGTCTCAGCTTTAACTACATCAAGCTCAGCTTTGTGGTGAATGAAATCGCGATTAAACATGTACTATTGGTATTGTTGAAGCTGGTTGAGTTACTGAGGTAAATGAGTTGATGTGTGTATGTGTGGAAATGGAATAGAGAGAGTAACTAGTGTACAGTATGAAATTACCATGTTTATATAGTAAGATATAAATAAAATGGCATCCTTGTGGTATATCTAGAAGGCTATGCATTAACATATGTGTTTCTGGCCTTCTAACTATACAGCAGGTCTTATGCATTGTCTTATTCATGTCTGTGCCTTTGATTTTTGTAGTTCCAGCATTAGACTATGCCTTATTCATGGTTTTGGAGTTGAGAATACTGGTCGGAAATGACTGAGTACCACCAAAGTATCATGTGTGTTGATGTCTCATGGTTATACAGCAATAACCAATTAATTCTGAAGTCACCAAAGAGTGTTCTTGCTGTGGAAATCATCAAATTGCTGTGGGGAAGCCCCTATGATCACCAGATCAATGTTGAGAGGCTCCACTCATGTGGTTGCACCTGTACATTTTGATGTGGCAATGCCAGAGATGTCAGCATTGCACTCTAGGTCTTATTCTGGTAATGGCAGCACTAAATCCGCAGCTCTAGGTCAAAATTGGAGTTGTCGGGGTATTGCCGAGGTATTGGTGTTGGGAAAGTGTCAGAAAAGCCCTATAAAGTATATATGGGCTTGTGTGGAATGATTGGTTTGCTGAAAGTCCGCTAAAGGGATAAATCCACAAAATTGGAGCGTACAGAGCCCTGAGGCTCATCAACATTGTGTGAGTCCTTCAGAAGATCAAGCTAGGGAAAATCATCAGGGAATTAGAAGGAGAATGAAGTACTGCGAGAACACTCACGGCCACTGGAAAAGCCTTCTTTAAGATTCAGGCACGTTTCAGTCATTGGGAACCCGAGGTTGACCCTTCACCGAATAAGGGAGTCACCTCAGGCCACAGATCATGGAGTTGAGCCAGCAACATCGAAAAGATAAGCTGGTGAGATCGTTTGGTGATCAGGCATGAAAGAAAGAACACGGTGAAGAGGCAAGTCGCTGTGTGCAGCCAAAATGGACTCAAAATGCGAGCAGAGACTACAGACTCTGAATCACACTCTAACCCTCGATGCTACAACCACACACAACAACCACACACTCTTTAGTTCGTGGGGGATTATAATGCGATAGAAGCAAGCAGTGGAATTGATAAGACAGGTTCTAGGACCTCGAATATGCTTTAAACGGGTGTGCTCTCCAATTTTCTAGACTTCTCTAAGTCTAAAGACTTTTGTTACAAGAGGTGGCGACTTTGTCGCCGGGCCTCAAGGCAATATCACAAATGCACCGTCCCAGATGCAGAGCGCAACACAATTCGCCCTTAAAACACACAAATCTAACCCAAACACAATGCGCTCTTCCAAGAGACACTCCCAAATCCAATCCACAAGAGCCACTGGGTTTGAACCAATGCGCTCTAGCTTCCTAACCAATCGTAACTCCACAGGGTTTGAACCTGTGCCAAGTCAGAGAAACCCAAAAACACAATAACACTGTCCCACAAGCCAAAGGGTTTGAACCTCTGCCACTTGGGGAAAAGAGCGCAAGCTAATCAGCCCAAAGGGTTTGAACCTCTGCTGACTGTAGCTCCACATGTCACCCGAAACCCTTCACACACGAGAGTGCAAGTGCCCTGGCCTCCCAGACGTCCCCTAGATGAACTTAGAGTTGATCACACTTCACACAGAGCTTTTACTGCTGTGAACCAATCTCTATATTCGAAGTCTCCCCCTGCACTGCACTGAGAGTGTCAACTTTTGCTTACACACTACACAGTGGGCACCAGCTGGGAACTTGCTATACTACTGTGTGTCTACCGTATTTATATGCACTCTCCATTACCAATTGGATCTACATATTGGGTAAAGGGTGCTATTCCTGCATGTCCGAAACACCTCCGTCCAGTATTATTCTGACTCATTTTGGTCCAGCTATCGGATTTGAGTCCGACTGAGTCACTGCCTGTTTAGCAGAGAGTCCTTTTTATATTTCTGAGCAGCATGTGCTATTTCCGAGCATCGTTTTCAGGAGAGCGCACCTTCCATGTGCTTCCCTGTCATCACTGGTCCGAGGGCACATGTGGTTTTAATCTTCCTGTACAGCCACTGTGCCCTAGGTCTAGAGTGCGGGCCATTCTCCTATGATATCATTGCGCTCTCCTGTGCCTGTTGATCCCTGATCAACGTCTCCCCTCTGATTGCATCATAAACACCCATTTCTTTGAGTAGAGCGCTGCTAGTGTCAAGTACATTGCCTCCATGGCCAACAAAACCCATCTGGTGTCTTGTTAAGACCTGAGCCTTGCGCTCCACCTGCTGTCACCCTTAGCACTGTAACTGCTTACACTCTATACACAAGAGTGCACCCTTAGGTGTTTATTTGGTTCACATGGACCCTTGCATCGTTTTAATTGCCTATTATGTTCGCAATTTCATGGGTAGACAGCCACTTGGTGTGTCAACAGAATGAGGAAAAACAAGAAAAGAAATGCATGACACATCTCAAGAAAGTTAGGAGTCAGATTAAGACTCCGCTGGTGTTGGCCAGACCAGTAAACTTTAAAAACTCGAGGCAGCGAATGTGCGAGGAGATGCACAAGCACCAAGATAGAAAAGTTAAGCACCTAGAAATGAAAACTTGCATGAATAATGAAAACACGATGTGTCAGAACTATAAATAGAACTTATGCACCTGTCAGAGCCCTGAAAATCATGATGCAACAGGAATTTGTCAATGTCTAGACCAAAAATAGAAGGTCAATTTGATAAGTGATCTTGTTCGAGGAGCAGAGACTGGATCTAGAAAGACTTGAATAAATCTAGAAAAATTACAGACGGTCACACTACTAAGTCAAAATGGACTTAAGTGACTAGGGACAGGCACAATTTTAGTGTAGGGGAGATGACACACTGGGTATCAGGCTACCCACAAATTTTGCGAAAATAAAAGCATTATTTGTGATCTAGATGCTGTATTGAGGGCTATAGTGGAGACTTCACACTGATAGCTTACTACTAGATTGGTTGTTGAGTTACCTGGAGTCAAAACGGACACAGGGACAGTACCTGGATGGGCCAACCCTCTATGCCTTTGAATCAGAAGACTATTCCCCACCTAAACAGACACACTAAGTCAAATCTAGGGGACACAGCCATGACAGTAGACCAAACATGAAGTAAAAAGAACATCTAGATCAATCTCTAAGTCCTTGAAACAAAAAGATAACTTATGAAAAGGACCTCTACTGAAGTCAGGACAAAACCTAAGGTCATTGTCTATGATCTAGACCACCTGACAGCATTGCCCACAACCCTAGAAGATAAAAATAGGTGTACCAGGCATTGAGATGTTTGACACAATCAATTCACGATCATGGAATACAATCTCAGTACCCTTGATCGATCTAGGAGATTGGCAGCCACCTCAGCAACTCATGCACTGCTGCAAGGAATGAATAAGGAAGCCATGCGGCTCTCCAAGATTGAATAACGGAGGACCTATGGACCGATGGGGCACTCCTAGATAATAGAATAACTGCAGGAGCTCTGAGACAATGAATAAATGTCTCAGAATCATGCAATCCTTGAAAATACATGACTCATTGTTTGTAAAATAAAGCTTGTATTGTACCATAATGACCTAGATACAAGACCCCTATACCTAGACATAGAATACTATAAATTACCACCATCTAGACACATAACAGCAGGAAAGCATTTCCCCTCATTTGTGTTAGTGGCTCATAGCTACCAAGTCAAATAAAGGATTTTATAAGTGCACATCCTCGACTGCATGAATAAGTTTTACAAAGTCAACCAAGTGAAAAGCATTGATCTAGACAAAGTAGAAAAGCCTAGAGAACTTAGAATTTGAACAATCAAAGAGTCTGTGTGCTCTAGAGTCTTTGTACTTGAAGTCAGGATCTGTGTACCCTTCATAGAAGTCTGTGTGCTTCTTTGTCTCAAGTCTGCGAACTTGTGTAGTCAGAGTCTGTGTGCTCTTTGTAGAACCAGTGTGTTCTTTAATTGTTTTGGTTTGAAAGTAAATCTAGATCAGCTTTTTTTAGTGCCTAGATGAAGTTATCCGAGTCTAAACAACTCAAATATACCTACAAAAATCCCTTTGCACTTATACCTCGCTGTTGCGATAGTGTATCTTGTGTAAACATTTACAAAGCCTTGAATAGAAGTTGAATTCGAGACAAAACTATCAAATCTAGGTTAAGAGTGCTTCTACCATATTCCACCTCGAACTTAATTGGTGATTTTGAGTGTGTGTGTGTTAGAGTGAGAGATAGACTCTAGATTGATGATCTAGAGTCAGGTTTCTTTTTGCACACTACCTGTCACCGAGCACATCACTGGGCTGACTGACTGACTGACTGACTGACTGACTGGGCACAAACACAATACTGTTCTGGGTTCTTTCTGAGGGGTTCCTTGCAAAACATGATGGTTAAGTTGATAAATACTTTCTATACCAAGAGTCTAGGACTCTGAAGCTCTAGCCTTAGTCCCACAGGTATTACTACCATAGCTGGGGGCCTGAAAACTTGCCCCCTACTATTATTCTACCTACTTTTATACTACCAGGCCGAATATATTTAGAATAAAAGAAACGTTTAGTTTATTAGGTGTGTGTTGGTCATCTGACAGCTGTCACTGACCTAATGCTTTGTCACCAGGTACTTGCAGTGCCTCCGATTGCACCATATTTCCTCACCAGGTGAGGTTCCTGATCATCTGGATCTTAGACCACACCACCAGGTGGGCCTAGAGTCACTGCCAGGTAATGCTCACTTGATTTCCTTGCTGCCAGGTGACTCACCAGCTTGCCAGGTGGACTTGGAGGTCCTGCCCTAGCTCACTGGGTCGCCCTAATTCTTACTGTTTCAGACCCGGTGACTTTCGTCATGTGCATTAACTGCAGAATGACTGTAGAAGTCGGCCTGGTGATACCAGGTCATGCAATGTTTAGTCATTCTCTCATTATGTCAGGTCCATTGCCTGCTGGGTGACTTCACCTGCCAACATTGGTCTGCTGAGCCCTGCCCAGTAGGGAGTAGCATGGGTAACCTGTGGGTATCCCAAGCCTCACCTGTCCCTGTACCTATCCATACCCATACCCGCCAACCTGTGGGTCAGATAGATGGGTATACAGGTACTTCCATGGGTACTTACCAAAAAAAGATAGCTGAATTATCATGTATACTAAGTACTACATACTACAAGCTTACAAAATTATATCAGCCCATCCATCCGGCATTTCCTCCTCCTCCCCATCCACATCTTTCATTTTTGCAGCCACATTGATGTCTGAGTCCTCAACAAAACCATTGATGCTCCAATTCCCAACACATAGCAGGGCCTGGGTGGACTGAGCAGAAAGGTGGCTGTGCACATGTGATAGCACAAGCTGTCCATGACTGAATACATGCTCAACATCAATAGATGTAGCTGAAAGTATATATTAGTCAATAGTTAATAAATACAGGATGAAAACATACCAGGCACAGTTAGATAGTCCAATGCCATGCAGGATAGGCATGGGTAGCTTTTGCAGTGGTCATTCCACCATGTGATAGGATCATCAACGTCTTCAGTCCCTGCTGAAAGATATTATTCAAGCTCATCACTGATTTCCTTCATGGTTTTGGGGGCCTTGAGTAGCTTGTCAAACATCTTAAGCCTTTGGTTTGATGGCCTAGTCTACAATACCACAAATATTAGGATGATAAAGAAAGAATCAAATTGACAATTACATACCGGTGCTAGAGGACTGGATTCACCAGTATCCTCATTCCCTGTAACCTCTGTCCCTCTATAGTTCAGTTCCCATTGAGTTCAGAAGATCATCTCCACTGTAGTTTGCCACTGGGGTTCCCATTTTGCATCAATGAAGTATTGTAGCTTGTACCATGGATGTAGGACTGTAGAAATGTTAGAGAAAATCGCAAGGTAAACATCACATACTCATTGCAATATGGTATGTCTCTGCATCATCAGTTCATAAATAGTACTTGTTGAGTGTCTTCTTTGCCAATCCAGCAGCTGTTCGAATAGCTGGAGATCCATCAACTATGGCAAGCAAGACTGGTACGCTCATTGATCGACAGGTGGTGCCTTAGAACCCCTGGTACCCCATTACTTCCATTTATGGAAATTTCTATAATGCATTATCTTTCTGCCCACTAACACTTTTACTTAATAATATTTTATATGCTGAAATAATTTACAAAAACCTTAACAATATTTATATAATAGTTCTTTTGATGGAATAAATATTGTAAAGACTATAAGCTGTATATGGTTATGACAATAAATACCCCTTTAACTGTATTCACAGCCTTGCAGAACATCAATTGTCCTGACTTGAATTGAATGTGAGTGATAACTTCTTCTCAGAAGTAAAGGACTGACCGAAGCAGCATGTCCTACTGTTCTCAAGCAAAATTCCAGTAGGACAGTTTTGTGCCTGTCCCTATTTCCAGTCTGAGCTTGTGTGGATGGATCCGTGATGGAGTATGATTAATTTTGAGCTGAAATTCTTTCTTTGTAAGAATTCAATGAACCCATATGGTCGAGTCCCTCTTAACTCATACCCCTCAAATCCCATAGGTATGGGTTATGAGGGAGTAGACTGTACATCTCCTTTTATTTTTAGCCCAGAGTGGGGCTCAGTCACATGGAATAATGAAACATTCTTAGAATGAGGTGGCATCTTATCTTTCAACCATCATCACAGAAATGGCTGCACTTTATGACTCTGGGTCTCCAGCGTACTATTACCCTTACCATGTCTCAACCCGCCCCAAAGCAGTCACTCCAGCCCACCATACCCTCCAGGAACCATCAGTGAAATCGCCAGAAACCGATACATGGGCAGGACTCGCAAACACTCCCAAAAGGGTCAACGGTTGGCTCCAAAACGTCGAAAATGCCAAGTCTGGTGAAACCCTCGAGATTTCCCTCAGTCAGAAAGAGGCTGATTGGTTCTTTCAAAACTACGAGACCATCACAACCATAATAAAAGGACAGTGAGTAATCTTCCTAATCTGAGAGCATTCCTTGACAGGATTCATCAGATGGGAGCTCATCAATGGAAAAGCAATTGTAACATTGCCCACCGTCATACATGATACCATCCTCCAATTGTTCATGGTACATGCCGACCTGAACAACTGAACCAATATCTTTCTCTCTGGACACGATCTCATGATCCATGATGGGAAAAAGACCCCTGACTTGAACATCATCAATCGACAAGATTCCAAATCGAAAGCAAGCGATCAACCAACTGTCTCCATAGAGATAGCCTACACTGAAAGGCGCAAAAAATTGCTTTGGGACCTTATAAGGCTCGTCCTTGGTTCCAACGGACGGCTGAAGGCCGCATTCGGTATGAACATTGCATCAGAGACAAAACTGGAATCCATTGAGTGGATCCTATGTTCTTTCTCATTTTTCAGACCAGTGGAGCAGAATGAATACAGGCGTCACGAGGTGGGAATGACCTATGGGTCAACAAGAAGTAATGGAGGTCCTTGGTTCACACTCAGGGGGGAAAGAAGCCCTGTGGAGTTTAGTCATTTCAGAATAAGGACAACATATCATCCAGACACCTTATTTCAGTGCTCAATGGTAATGCGGTGTACTGTGAGTTTGCATTGATCCTCTTTAATATGAAACCGACAAGTAACACTTCTTAGATTACAAAGGATGACAAGCCAGACCTTGTGATTCCAAGCCAATGCATCTTTCGTAGTGAACGAGGCCAGCGTATTGTCATCCCTGGCACAAAATTGTGGGATGACTTTTCATTTGCTTATGATGGCAAGGGCAAGGCAGACAAGGTGGTTCATGAAGAAAGGTCAAAGAAGTCCTTAGGTTCCAAGAGAGGGCTGGAAGCAGCAGATATACCGGATGAAGATGATGATGATGTAGTACAGCCAAAGAAACCCCATCGCCTGTAAAGACAAATACTTCATTGATATGTAACATCTGCTTTGTTTTCCTCTGGGTAGCACCGACTGAGCTCGCTTTTGCAGGCCCAATTGTATTAAGGATGCGATGAGTTATAGTACATGAAATGTAAAGTACAGTTACACAGGGAGTGGTGGGTGGGTGACGAAAAAAGATGATGAATGACAGGCTATAAATAAATGTTAGGTGAAACCTTGAATTGCCTGGTGAGCGGTGCTGAAAAATAAGGGAGTGAGCAAAGTTCAGCTCACCTTCAGATGACTGGCAAAGGTTGGGTGCAAATGAGACAACTGCACTGATATCTCCCAATTTTTGGCCTCCGTTGGAAGCTCCAGCACCAAAGATTAAGATGGAGCTGCCGCCCATCCTCCTGAATGGAGCGGTGCTTCGGTACTGGCTAAGCCTATGAAAGAAATGGCCAAATGGTCTCGGTGAGTCTGCAGAGGCCTAAGAATCGGCTCCTTACCCTTGGAACCCACCAATACGATGGTATATCTAATAAATAAGTCATTTCTGAATGAGTTTTGTTCCATCATAAGATTAAAGGCATGAATTGCTTGTGTCTCGCCAACCCAAGAAATCTAAAATTTCTTTGCTAGTTCCCATCAGATAAATTGTGAGATTACATATTTTAATATTATGCTATTTCCAGACATCACCTGCTCCCCAACTGGGTACTCTTATTCCCTTGGCATGTGTTGTTAAGCCACCAAATGACTGCATGCAGAAAAAGAAAGTAGATCTTCTGCCCTGGAAAAATTCTACATACTGCATAATAGCATAATTATTAAGACCATTTTGTGCAGTGGGGGAGGGGTAGGTGGTAAATGAAATACAAGTACAATTATTGAGACTTTTGGAAATTTTTATCTTCAAGAATTATGAATGTAAATGGATATTCCTTCTGTATGGACTCAATGAATGGCAATCTCGACTGGGCTGACAAAGTCTCCCATCAAATTTACTCAGTACAGCCCAAAAGGTGCTGACCAAGCACACCATCGAATTCAATCAGCACAGCCCCAAGTAGCTGACCAAGCACCACATCGAATTCGATGAACACAGCCCCCAAGTAGCTGACCAAGCAACCTATCGAATTCAATGTCACACAGCCCCAAGTAGCTACCAAGCATCCCATGAATTCCAGATGACACAATCCCAAGTACTGACCAAGCAATAAATCGAAATTCATGCAGAATTACAGCCCCACAGTTAAGAGATATTTTGCTGCTGTCTTTAGCACTCTTTTAGTACATTATTTATGTAATAGGTTAAAGCAACAGAGCAACTCATTTTAATTTGATAAATCTGATCTTGAAGGAGTATTGCTATTTTAATAATGAACAAAGAATATATACCAAGTATCTACAAGCAATGCAAAATATGAATAAAGTAGTAATGAGAGACAACATACTATTGATGTAGAATAAATGGTAATCAACTGAGTCAGTGACAATATAGCACAAAATGACTGTAGATTGACAGTACTACTGCACCTATTGACAAAGAATAAATGGTAAGAACTAAGAGTAATTGTAAGTGATGGGACAGTAAATTGAATAGTAAGATATATACCTCAGTTGGTGCAATGTAGACAAAATGATTAATGTATTTGCTCCAAATAAAAAATATGTGCTACCTTTAATGCCATCAATAGTTATGGGGATATCATTGAGAATATAAGGGGCATGTATATAAAGAAAAGTAAAAGTAGATACTAATTAAACAGTGGGTAAAATACTAAGACATATGGATATCAAATGGATATTCTCCAATATGTATCTCAGTCAGGCACAGTGTATGTGTAATGACTGAGATATGCAAGTGTCTATAGTTTCTACTTATAAGGGATCTATGAGGTAGGAGAAAGATAGAGAAAATAGATAGTGATGGTATATGAAATAATAAGAGAGTAAATTCAGATGCAATATCATATAACATATGGATAACATCCAATATTTAATACTTTGTTCATCTGACAGCCAAGGTGTTGGAGCTAATAGGTTTGCAAAAGTAACCTGTTTTTCATTTTCTTTTATTAGATAATCCTCCAAAATATTAAGGCTTTTAGAGATTGGATAGATACTTTTGCATTCTTGATGAACCAGAATTGAGTCAAAATCAGTAATCTTAAAAGAAGAGATATATACTGTGCATTTATAAATAGTGTATCACTAAAAGACATTAGATAGTAGGGCTTTTGTTCTGGTATTTTGGAATATCTGTGTATGCCATTTTCATTTTTTGTGCATCTGGAATGTCAGAAAGAAGTTGTGCTGCAATGTTTTTAAGAGAATACATGCTAATCTGTGTCATTTTTAAATGTTTGATTTTTGGTGAGTAAATAGCATGTACATAGGAAACAGCATGGCTTTGCAAAACCTGATGGGTCAGATGGGTGGGTATATATGGGTACAGGCATTAGGTATCTATGACCTGAGAGATACCTGATGTAAGCTGTATATCTATCTAACTGACCTGTAGATACATAAGACTGTAGTTTACAGATATGTTAAGTACTAATATAATATATACATGAAATAAACTCACTCTCAGATGTTTAAGGAGATGAAACAGCTGAGGAGGGAGACTATATACAATTGTCCATAATGGCAATGAAACAGTAAGACATGATATTATAGCAATGGACATACCACATAAGCTTTCCCAATATAACCCACAGGTTGACAGGTACAGGTTTGGATACAGCTTAGAATACCTATAGGTTACCCATGCCATTCCCTACATATACATCAAGGCAGATATGAAATGCCTTTGTATTATTGAATATGTCAAAGGGGCCAGATTCATTAGATTGAGTATAAAAATATTTTGTAAACCCATAGATATACTGTTACACTGTTTCCTCACTATGGAACTTGATTTATAGATGATTGGAACATGTCATTGATAGGTTAGACAGATAGATATGTATAGGTATAGAGTTGAGGTATCTATGGTTTGAGATACTCATGTTAATCATGTTTACTTAGAACAGGCAGATATATTAATATGGATTGATTTGTACTTAACTGATGAATAAAAGGTAGATTACCAGTGGAATTTGGTAAATGTACTTAGATAGAATTGCATACCCAGTGGAGTAATGAGCCGGGTTTGGGGTGGGCCCCAACAAGCTGAAGTTCCATGCTGCAGTCAAGATTGTGGAGGGCCCGAGCGTGCGAGGGGTCTCCACAATCATGACGAAGGCATGGGACAGAAGCTTGTACTGCATAATAGCATAATTATTAAGACCATTTTGTGCAGTGGGGGAGGGGTAGGTGGTAAATGAAATACAAGTACAATTATTGAGACTTTTGGAAATTTTTATCTTCAAGAATTATGAATGTAAATGGATATTCCTTCTGTATGGACTCAATGAACGGCAATCTCAACTGGGCTGACAAAGTCTCCCATCAAATTTACTCAGTACAGCCCAAAAGGTGCTGACCAAGCATGCCATCAAATTCAATCAGCACAGCCCCAAGTAGCTGACCAAGCACCCCATCAAATTCAATGAACACAGCCCCCAAGTAGCTGACCAAGCAACCCATTGAATTCGATGAACACAGCCCCAAGTAGCTGAACAAGCACCACATCAAATTTGATCAGCACAGGTCCCAAGTAGCTGACCAAGCAAACCCATCGAAGAATACCTAACAGCCTTCAGTACTTAGCTGACCTGCTAATGCTTTCTTCAACTACCCTACTCGATTCATCACGTTTTCCAAATTGCACAGACTGTTTTGCATACTGTTCATTCAATCATTTATTGATGAGAACAAACTGTCATACTTCTTTGATCTATACAGTCAACGCCCTCTTAACCCATAGCTCTGATAACCCATAATCCCCTCTTACCCTATGGGTTTGGGGTGGAACCGAGTTGGTTCACAGGAAATTTTGATGCAAAAGCCATGACTCTCTCATACCCAATAACCCATGGCTCTCTGGTTACCAAAACCCATACATTAATTAGTCTATATTTGTTAATTTACCAGCAAATGTACAATTCTGGTTCGAAAATACCCTACTTTAATTAGTAATTCATTAGCAAATTTACCAACCCATAGCTTTTTGGCAAGAGGCCCCATACTTGAATCAGTAACTTGCTAGCAAATTTCCATGCCATGACTCAACAACCTCTGAAAGTCCCAAAAACTGGCCTTAAACATTTCAAAAAGCAGGTCAATGTGAAAGAAAAGCAAGCTGCTAGCTCAACTTGCTGAGAAGAAGCCAATTTCACCTCAAGATGAAGAATCTGCCAAGCCATACTGGAGGATGCTGCCAGTGATGATGGATATGATGATGTTGGTGAGATGCCTGCCAAGAAAACTCACATGCATCATGAGGTGCTTCAGGCATTATCTATCATCACTGACCATGTGATTGCTATCAGTACTCAACTTGCATGCAATTTAGAAACCAATATTGCTCAACTTCAGCTGCCAGATGTACTTGGATGAGTCACAGTCTATGGTTCCTACTTATGTTACTGATTATTTCACTTGAAAATCTATATATTAAATCAGGATGGTGTTTGGTGTTGTTAGATTCAAAGGAAATGTTAGGTCAGCTCATTAGTCAGCTCATTAGCTAATATATTTACTTAAGCAATTGGTAAGCAGCTGGACCACTCTTTTAGGCACTTAATTCACACATTTTTATTGGGTGCCTCAACACTTATGTAAGTTGATGGTGGCTCATTTGGGATGCCTCACCACTTAGGAAGGTAGTTCCCACAGTTCACTTTTCAGCCACTTTTTATTGCTCAGCAGCCACTGAACTGTTTCTACTGCTTCTTTGATTTTTTATCATATACAATAAGACTATATTTAATATTTATTACATGATTCCAGATGAAAATATCTAAACTATGCAGATAATAAATTAAAATTCATGCAGAATTAATGAATTATTTGAATCAACAAATATCTATTGTGATATTTTACTACTGTCTTTGGCACTCTTTTAGAAGATTCTTTATGCAATAGATTCAGGAAATAGAGAGCAACTCAATGCTTAATTTGATAAATCTAACCTTGAAGGAGTATTAATATTTTAATAATGAATAAAGAATATGTGTAAATATCTACAAGCAATGTAAGTAATATGAATAAGGCAGTAATAAGAGAAGAAATACCTTAGTCAGACATAGCATATGTGTAATGACTAAGATATGCAGGTGTCTACAGTTCCTACTTATAAGGAATCTATGAGATAGGAGTAAGATAGAGAAAATAGATAGTGATAGTATGTGAAATAATAAAAGAGTAAATTCAGGTGACATATCATGTAACATATGAATAACCTTCAACATTTAATACTTAATGAACAAAGAATATAGATAAGTATCTATAAGCAATGCAAGTAATGTGTATAAGCCAGTAATGATAAAGAGACATACCTCAGTTAAGCACAGTGTAGGTGTAGTGACTAAGGTATATGGGTGTCTGCAGTTGCTATTTATAAGGGATCAACAAAATAGGAGTGAGATAGGAAAAGTAGATAGTGATATATAAAATAATAAAAAGGTAAATTCAGGTGAGATACCATATAATGTATGGATAATCCCCAATAATACTTTGTTCATCTGATAGCTAAGGTGTTGGAGCTAATAGGTTTGCAAAAAGAACCTGTTTTTCTTTTTCTTTCATTGGATAATCCTTCAAAATATTAAGGCTTTTAGAGGTTGCATAGATACTTTTACATTCTTAATTAATCAGAATTGAGTCAAAGTCAGTAATCTTTAAAGAAGGGATATATACTGTGCATCTGTAAATAGTATATCACTAAAAGACAGTAGGTAGTAGGGCTTTCCTTCTGGTATTTTGGAATATCTATGTATGCTATCTCAATTTTTGGTGCATCTGGAATATCAGAAAGGAGTTGTGCTGCAATATTCTTAAAGGAATACTTGCTAACCTGTGTTAGTCATATTTAAAATTTGATTGTTAGTGAACAAATGAGATATATGTTAAGGCAAGTAAGATGTTGGATTGACAAGCAAGAAATCTATCACATTCTGTAGGCCAAGTTTGATACCTTTATGTTGGGATAATTATATACTGAATATAGACATTTGAGTACCCTCACCATGTTTCCACTTATTACTATAGATTGCTATACTGTATGAAGGTGAGTACTTACCTATGCTACCTTATTTACCTTACTAATGAGCACCTATAGTCTACATTATAGCTAAGGGTGTATTCTAATAGGTACAAACCTATGCATGTCACTATTCTTAGATAAGATGCATGAAAGGAATTAGGTTTATTTGATTAAGCATAGAAGTACAGCATAAACCCATGGATATAGGTAATTTCAAGATATAGAATGGTACTGATATAGTGGAGTATCATAAGCCAGGTTTGGGGTGGAAACCAACAAGCTGAAGTTCCATGCCACAGAAGACTTGGATGGGCCCACGGTCGAGGGGTCTCCACAATCATGACAATTTCATGGGACAAATAGTATATAGACACTTAAACAAAGCAAAAAGTATATAATTACACTTTTAATGAAATTTCCTGATTTTGACCCCTATTTTTACCCGACTCTGAAAACCCATAATCCTTCATACCCCATAGGAATTTGTGGAACTGAGAGGTTAAGAGGGCTTCAACTGTAGTTGGTGGAAATGTCAGAAGAAATCAATTGTTTTTCCTGTCAAATAATATTTCATATTTATCCTCAATGATCCATGATTGATACAATTCATATAGTATAAGTAGCTCAATCATCCCCTGAGCTATATTCCGATGAAGATTCACCTGCGAAACTACTCTGCTCTTCGATGACATCACCATTCTGCTTTTCATCCTCCTCAACATTAGCCTGCTCTTCAATGTCCTCCTCTGTGTCATCCTGCTCTCCTTCCTGCTTGTCATCTTCAGTGTCGCTGAACACTGGTTCTTCACTCCTTTCTCTCCGAAGAACCCAATCATTGTAGTAGTCAAAATCTGCTTTATCCATGAGTATGGAGGCGATGATTCAAACTCAAAACTTACCCAAAATGTCTTTCTGATGCCGAACGTCAAAGTGAGGATGGACATGGAGGCACTTCCTTTCCACATTAAAGGCATTCAAAAATTGTTCAGTGAGGTCGACATGCAAATAAGTCTTCAGCGCTCTTTTAACCTCCCACTTCACCTCTCCCAATGCATGCAACTCTTTATGATCCCAGTTTGATCGCACCATTTTGTGGGCAGCCTCAGCATAATATATCAAGGACCAGCCAAAATAAGCTGCTGAGCTCGCAGCAAATTCTCCTATATCCATAGACCAAAGGCAGACTTGTGACTTGTATGAAGTGTCCAGCTCAGGAGAGGGGCATATTAACCTAAAGTGTTTCTTCAAGTGCACAATGAGCGATAAATAGGCTCCAATTGCCATGACGATGGCTGCCTTGATATCATCACTTATGTGAATGCACGGAGCCAGTGCCGAAGAAAATATGGCAAAGTTGCCCAATGCAATTATGTCGAGTATGCCATCTCTTGTCATTTGAGGAACCTCTGGATAATGTACAGCTGAAACACTGAGACAGGAAAGTTGCTAGAAATCAACAAGACTTACATGTTGAATTGTCATCGGAAGGATGAATTATGATGTGGTAATAATAGCACATCATGCGAAGTAGGAGTTCATGAAGTCGGGGGTGCAAAATATTCATTATCTCATATTTGAGCATGCAGGTGTGAACCCAGCCAGTGACAGATTTGCTAATTGTAGTTGTTGCATACAAGTGGTATCCTTTTGCAACTGAGTTATCGAGGGTTATGACCGCATGGTGTGTATCTGGACGCATAAAACTGCAATACTGTTAGTAGATTCAAGATATTGATTGTGGCATGCTTACAGCATTGAACCTGGCTCCAGGAGTATCACTTCAGCATCCCATTTGTCGGGACTAGGAATGAAACCAGGTTCCCAGTCATTCATATATTCCTTTGTATAGCTATCATGTGGTGAACTACCATGATGATAGAAAATATACCACAACTTCCTCCCACAGACGACTTTGATAGCCATACCAGCACCCTGGCAATCACAATGAATGTAGGTGATTGCACCTTTCATAGCAACCAACCAAAAGCTCATCTCAGAGATTGGATATGTTGCATCAAATATGTCTTCTGGCATATTGGACGTTTGTTCAAACGCTCATCGGTGGTTGGATAAGATGCTAGAGCACTCTGTTAGGATATGACAAAAGGTGATCTGGGATATATTTATGGTAGGCAGTCATATTCAAAACCAGAAGTAGTATGTGGCAGGTCAAGAGCATTCAAGACATGACCTTCTGGTTTCAAACCTTCTTGATAAATTTCCCATAAGGACATGGTCACATGGATCTCAGATTCTGTCCTGTCTTTTGCTTGCAATTGATGATCTGGTGAATAATATTAATTTCTGTAGGTTGTTGACAAGACGAATTCACAAACCCTGTACATCTCTTGGGGCATCAAGGCTTCCTACTGTTGTAAGATTCATCAATGTCCAATTCATTGCCTGGAAATCTTGGTTCAGGTGAAGCAAAATGTGGTAGTTGTGGAAGGTTGCCAATGTCATTTTGACATTGGACATTGCGGATGCTTCGGACATCATAATGATCCT
>JANDKJ010000445.1:0-12073 GCA_028551335.1 Armillaria sp. CMW 4456
TGGGTCACTGAACTCGGCAAATACCACTTCACTCTACACCACAAACTGGGCACCACCAATTGCAAGGCAGACCTTATAAGCCACCATGCCGACCATGACCAAGGGAATGACGACAACTGAGAAACCACTGTCCTCCCAGAGTCGCTCTTCTTCCAGGCAGTCATCATGCCAAGCAAGGGGAAAACCGAAGAAAGAATATGAGAGGTGACAAAAAAAGAAAACAACCTGGGACACAGGGATTGTGGAGTCCCTAACACATGAATGGGGAGTCACCAAGCAGGATGGCCTACTCAAGTATGATGGCAGGATATATGTACCCAAAGATACCGCTCTCTGGGGGGAATTGATATTATATCATCACAACCACATTATGGCCAGACATCCAGGAATCACCAAGACCAAGGAGCTCATCCAACGAAATTACTGATGCCCCAAACTCGGAAGTGACATTGAGAGATACGTTAAGGGATGTGAAGTCTGCCAGGGTACAAAAACACACATGCAGGCCAAACTGATGCCCCTACACCCAAATGAAGCCCCTGAGGCACCATGGACACACATTAGCATTGACATGATCACAGGCCTACCTGAGTCAAACGGACAGGATGTGATCATCCTCATCATCAATCACTTCTCCAAAGAAATTGTACCTGTCACATGTACCACCGGGCTATCCTTGGAAGGATGGGCCAAAATACTCCGAGACCATATCTACACTTGACATGGAATGCCAAAGAAGATCATCAGTGACTAAGGACCCCAGTTCATCTTGAAATTCATCAGTGATCTCTACCACCTCCTTGATATCCGTGGCAATCCATCGACAACCTACCACCCACAAACTGACAGACAAACAGAGCACACCAACCAGGAGGTAGAAAAATACCTGTGCCTCTTCATTAACCACCACCAAGACAACTGGCCCGAATGGCTACCCCTAGCTGTGTTTCAACACAATAATTGTATACACTCTGCCATGGGGAAGAGCCCCTTCTTCATCAACCACAGCACCCACCCCTGAATCACCATCACAAACACCCACCGCCCACAAAAAACACCAGCCATGAATGACTTCACTGCCATGATGACAAAGATACACACTGAGACAAAGGCCACACTCGAAAAGGCAGCCAAGCGAATGAAAACCCAATATGATGTGCAAAAACAGGAGGCACTGATCTACAAAACAGGAGACAAGGTCTGGCTGGATGCCACCAACCTCCATTTGCCATGACCAAAGAAGAAGTTGGACAACAAGCAGATCAGCCCATTCCCAATAGTTGCCAAAGTCAGAGCATCAGCATACAAACTTAAGCTCCTGGTGACTTGGCAAATCCACCCAGTCTTTAACGAATCGCTACTCTCCCCATACATTGCTCCCACGTTTCTGTCGCAAAGCAAACAACCACCCTCACCACCGGAAATTATCAACGATGAGGAGGAGTATGAAGTAGAGATGATCATCGACAAACACACCCAACGTGTCTGAGGAAAGAAGAACCAACCGTCGTGCACAGTCACCGACTACCTTGTCAAATGGAAGGGGTATGGGGATGAAGAGAACCAGTGGGTGCAAAGTGACCTACTCGATAATGCCCAAGAAGCAATCAAAGACTTCTTAAATCATAACCAGGAAGTAAGGGTTATGGCAGTTGGGATGACTGCCTTAATGAGGGGGTAATGTTATGATTTTTACCTCTATTTCAACCCTAACCCTAGACACCCTCATCATCAACTTCAACCCCTATCTCGCATTATCCATGAATCGGTGCTTAACTCCACTCACCCACTTGCTTCGTCTTGTCTTCTCACATGGATTGAGACTCTCCTTTGTACTTACCATTTGTTATCACTCACCTGTTCACACCAGTCACTTCTCTATGGACAAACACTGTCACCACACAATGTACAACAGTAGTATATGAACTGTGTATTTAAGTAGGATGCTTGCGCTGGTATGAACCAGCTTCAAGCTAAGTTATAATATACCAACTTACACTCATCACTCAACTCTCAACAAGCCCCATGCTAGGAACCTAGTCCTATCTCCACGCTAGCCAGTGACTTCACTGGGATTACTCAAACATGAAGTAACTGGTTGTTTGTTGTTGTTAGAGTCACATGAAGTTTGTGTCTAACACAACCTGTACATATTTTGAGTTCCCAGAACATGAACTAATTCCCTGGACACTATCATGTCATGTTTATGGGGGCATTCATTCTGGAAATGTCCTGGTTCCTCACAGAAATGACAATTGCCTGCTGCACTGCTGCCATACAGTCCTCTAGTACTAGTGACTGGCACAGCCTGAGTTATCTTAGGCTGTGTCTTCAACTGTGCCAATATTTCATGCATTTCTTCATCTCTCTTACTCTGTGTTGAAGCCTGAGTCTCCAGTAATTTAACAATAAGTCTATTACTGTTGGCTATAGTCACCAGGAAGCCTGTGACTTCATCTGGGAGCTCTGTCTTTACAGGATCCCTTTCATGAGGTGCCATGTTATGACTTGTGGAAGGACCACTTGGAGTTTCCAGGATTGTGTCCAATTTAGAGCTAGGCAATGAACCATCAAATAATTCATTATACACCGCTCCTGGACCTTTCAGAACCCAAGTCCCAGCTTCAAACACATCTTCCAGGGCCCAGGGATCGCATGCATTCCTTCCAGGATTGGCCGCTGTCACTGGTTGAGGTGTTAAGCTACCCAGGCAGTTGCACATATGCTTCCATAAGGTGTCTTTCTCAAATGGTGAGATAAACAACCTGACCAGGTCCAGGTTCGACATCAAATCTTCTTTCACTACTTGCTTACTCTTGGCCTGGAACTCCCTGCGATAATTCAGGAAGTCCACAGAGTCTAGGATGCCTTCTTTCTTATATCTATGGGTGACTTTCATCAAACCCTTCCTGGCATCCTCATCGTCTTCTGCCGCACCATCATAACTGTGCAGGACTTCTTTCTTGAAGTCCTCCCAGGACTCAGTCTCATCAAACATAGGAAACACTCACCACTGATCCTCAATATCGGTATCAGTATAGTGCACCACCCATTCTTTCTTTTCCTGGTCCATGTCTGTTCTATCATGGGTCTTAAACATGCCTTCCAGGATACTGAAGTGCTTGCGAATGGCCCTTGGATTGGAAGTTTCCAGCTTGGGGGCATCCCGAGACTGCTCCATTGGCATCTGCTTCTTATTTGCCATCTTAACTAACTGCTGTTGGGTTGAATTCATAGAGTTCATGGGTTCTGGACTCTGTGTTGAGTCAGGTACTGGTGTAGTATTACTTCCTGGAAAGCCTGAGTTAGATGGTCCTGTATCTGGGGAATCATCCAATTGCTCTCTTAAGATACCCAATTGGTCTTCCAAAATTGTGCTCTGATCAGCTTCAATTTGGTCCTGTTCTGCCTGGGTTATCTGTTTCTCTTTCTGTGTGACTTTCTTTGGAGGTGGTATTATTCCAGCAGCTACTTCAGCTTCATGGTAGTGCCTTCGATACTCTTTCTCCTCTGCTGCTTTCTTCTTTGCTTCTGCTCATGCTGCTTCTCTAGCTGTGGCTTGAGTTGTCAAAGCACTTGTGCTACTACTCTCTTTCTTCTTGTCTGAACAGCATGAATCACCTTCCAGGATTATTGACTAAAAGTTCAAATACACTTCTTTCTAAAGAAAACTCCACCCCTTGCAGTGGGCTCCAGATGAAAAGCAAAAGATGGTGAGTGGGGAGTGAATCTGGGAAAGGTGAGAGCACTGGTGAGAGCACTGCACACAAAATACCAAAACACAACACACACACCACCTGCTATGTAAGTTCATGGGGTGGGTAAGTTTCCTGGTTGACAGAAATGTACCTTAGCTAGTAGCCAGGACACAAATCAAAATATGCTGGGTGGTTTATGTGAATGTAACTGCTAGAACACTTTCCAGGACACAATAGATCCAAATTCACAACCAAAACTGAGTCCTGGACTCCAATGATGAACAGTAAGACTGCCTGGTGCAGAATAACTGACACAAGTGAGCACCTGAATGTGACTTATCACTGACACAAAACTGTTCTGAACTGCTGTACAACTGTCTGACTGGTTCTCAGGCTATACTGTGCTTGCAAAACACTCCTGAACTTAACATCAACAGTCACAATTACTTTCTGTGAGACTACACTTGAAGCTCTTAACCCTAATCCATACTAGATTGCTTTACAGCACTTCTGGGGGCCAGAAAACTTGGTCCCTGCTCTAATTACAGGCTTGTATTTATACTATTCTACCACTAAGTTATTTATATTGTTGTTACCTATCCTGGACTAGTTTCCCCATGGCTAGCCAAAGTCCTCTGCATTTATGAGCTCATACATGGCTGTCCAGGATACTCTCATATGGTTATGAGCTCATATGCGGGTGCTGGATGATCGATCACCGATCAGGCTGCACAAGACCAGTCCTGGACACTAAATATAGTCCTGGACCATCATTACATTCAATTCCCTGAGCCTAGAACATTCCTGCTCAATTGTGACACCCTTGGAACAGGGTGCAGGACTGGCTGGGTGCACTTAGAGTCTTTCCAGGATACTTTCTAAGTCCTGGACTTGGTTTCTTTCAAGTATAGGCCCAACTAATGCATGGATTAGCTATCCTACTGTTACAAAATGCATTTCTAAAGTCGATTTTCTCGGGGTAATAATTCCAGGCATATCAATGGCACCCTGACCCACAAACAACATGAATCCTGACATCGACTTCCACCCAGGCTGATTTGCATATGCTGCATCATGATATCCCCTAGGATTGATATAAGGCCCACCAACCACAAGCAGTTGGAAGCGTGTACCCTTCAGACCCAGGATGGAATGCAGCCTTTAGGTGAGTTGAACATGGCTCTTCCATGAATTGTGAGAGTTCTGAGATGGTATGGCACTTTCACGAACTTATCTCTCATGGGATCTGAGGTGCAAGATACATTAATGAGCCCAGGAGCTCATGGTAGAGTGCCCCTTCATGAGGCATCATCGATTTCATGGATACCCTCCCCCCAGTTTGGGTTTGGACAATGTTTGCTTCCATTGGTGTCGCAAATGGGGTTCCATGTCCTCAACACCAAATCGTTTCATCACCTATGGTCAATATGTGCACCTTGTCCAAAGCTAATGGTGAAAATTCTCCCAGTCCCAAGTGATGTGCATATGTACAGCAACCAATGAATAGGCCTGAGGTCAACAATACTTCAAAATGGGAGCTGAGCCAACAAATTTGAATCAGTGTGACTCCACACATGGCAGTCAGCTAAGAATGGTAAAGTCATCCTGGCACCGCTACTGCAATGGTTGCATATTTTGATGCTGATTTGATTGACTTTAGAAGACCACTTCAGAGATCTTTCCTTGACTGACCATGAATCCAAGGGAATCATTGCAGGCCACTGTAGGGTTCTGGTAACAGCCCCCACTTGAGACTGTGCCATACAGACATTTAAGCAGTTTTGCACAGGATGTTATGACCCTTGAGGTGATCCAGGACCAAAGACCATGTTCGAATCCTTGGAAACTTTAAGTAGACTTCCTTAGCCAGATTTTAGCATGAAGGTACACATTTTTGATGTCCCCTTGGTACAATTATATGCATCACAAGAGGCAGCCAAGACAGTAGGATGTGGAGATCGGCAGGCAAACAACTCAGTCTGGAAGTATCAAAATAACCGACACCCAGCACTTGTGTGAACCACCCCCACCCATGAAGCATGGATTGGGCCAATGTTGGACACCCTGGTTTCAGTGACCTGTTTGACCTGGGTAGACAAACCTATGGGTGTCAAGGACATTGGCATTCATAGACATCCTCTCCTTCATCACCTTCCTGCCTTTAACTGTCTCAACACTGGCCTGAACTCTGTGCAGCTATTGACCTGTGCCATTCATCCTTGTCATGCAAACAGATAGTGCTTCTTTCATGGTTACTTGGAACTCGCCTGCTGTCCGGCCAAGTACAGTGCTATCAGGAGAAGATGCACTCATGAGTGCACTGGAATGGTACTTACCTGTGTAGATACTCTCAAAATCGAATTGTATTTGATTTGTCCTCAGTATCTAGCCACCTGCTAGCAAAACAGTAGTAGGAGAAGTGCACCAGGCAGGATTCAGCAAGCCAATGTTGGCAGGGCAAAATCACTTGGCAGGCTGAGGAATCAGACATAGACGAGAGGTGAACAGAGATTCGTGCGACCTGGTATCACTGGGCTGACTTCTATGATCATTCTGCAGTTAATACACATGATGAGGGGTTGTGGATGGTTTGAAATGTGAGATGAATTGGTATGTTCAGTCCTGAGCCTCAGGGTTCTGTATGGCTCCAATTTCAGGTCATCACTTTGTTGACTTTCAGCAAACCAATGATTCCATGCTGAGCCCTTATACTTTATAGACCTAAATTCTCCACCTTTGGCTTCAGTATCAATCCCAACAAACACCAATTTTGAGCCTTGAGCTGCAGTTTAGCACCAGTTTTTCACAATTTGACACAGATCCAGCTGACATCTCCAGCAATGCCAATCTAGACATATTAGGCTTCCTGCCAGCCATCTCATATGGATCTTCTCGACATGGTATTGCCTTTGATCATATGGCTTATAGACCCATTCATGATTTCCAGTGAGCACAACCTCTTTGATGACTTCAGCAATTAACTGGTTATTGCTGTAGGCCCATGAGATGTCGATGCAGATACCCACTTTGGCAGTTGGCAATCATTTCTGAGGAGAGTCATGTTCTCAACTCATTCCATCCCATGCCTTAAGATGCATGAGTGAAATGCCGGAACTCCAAAATCAAATCAGACAGAATAAGACAATGCACTAGACCTGCTGACCTTCAGTCCAGGTCAGATACTGCTATGTTAATGCATAGGTATTCTAGATCTACCACAAGGATTCCATTTGGACTTATGGGTCTTAGATCATAAACCTGGTAATTTCAACTTTACAGTTGTTACTCCCTCTATTCCATTCCCATCACATCTCCATCAACCTTGTTTACCCAGTAACTCACCCAGCTATTGACAATACCGATAGGACATGGTTTAATTTTGGTTTCGCTTTTACCACAAAGCTGAGCAAAAGTAGTTTAAAGCCAAGACAAGTTCAATCATCCATTGATATGGCCTTCACTCTCATCGATGATTTACTGGATTGGCACTTACACAGTGTAGATAACTCTAAAAATCGAGTTTTACCTTTGATTTGTAAACAGTATTAGCTACCTGCAAGCATCAGAAAGTAGGAGAAGTTTTCATTTGGGCAAGGATTCAGCAAACCAATTTGGCAGGTGAAGCCACCTGACAAATAGCAGAGAATCAGACATAATGAGCTCAATGGAACATTGTGCAACCTGGTATCACCAGGCCAGCTTCTACAATTGTTCTGTAGTTAATACACATGATGAAAGTCACCAGGTCTGAAACCATAAGAATTAGAGTGACCCAGTGAACTAGGGCAGGGCCTCCAAGTCCACCTGGTGAACTAGTGAGATCAGGACCAGCAGCAAGGAAATCAAGTGAATGTTACCTGGCAGTGACTCTAGGCCCACCCAGTGGTGCAGTCTAAGATCCAGACAATCAGGAACCTTACCCAGTGAGGAAATATAGCATGATTGGAGGTGCTGCAAGTACCTGGTGACAAAGTGTTAGGTCAGTGACAGCTGCTGGATGACCAATGCTCACCTAATAAACTAAACATTTCTTTTATTCTAAATATCCCATCCAGGCCTGGTAGTATAAAAGTAAGTAGAATAGATAACAGGGGGCAAAGTTTTCAGAGCCCCCAGCTATGGTAGTAATACCTGCAGGACTAAGGAAGAACCAAAGAGTCCTAGACTCTTTGTAGGAAAGTATTTATTGACCTTAACCATCAGTGTTTTGCAAGGAACCCCTCAGGAGGTACCCAGAACAGCTTGCACACAAATTGTGTTTGTGCCTGGTCAGTCGAACAGTCAGTTGCCCAGTCAGACACAAATTCTTGTGATTCAGCACAGGTTGCAGTGTCTCCAGAAGACACTTCAGCTTGTGTTTTGTGTTCAGTGTCTCCCCAGTATTGTGTAAACCCCACCCAGTCAGATCAGACCTTTAAAATCAATTGTATTTGTCCACCAGGCAGCTATCTACTACAGGGAGTTTCATGCTACGATTTATATCTGCTCCCATGAACTTGCGGGTTGGTGTTGAAGTGTGTGTTGAAGTGTTTTTGATCCACCAGGTCAATTGCATCTTCCCACAGTCACCAGCCCTTTCACCTCGACCAGTGGAATCCAGGAGGTAAAAGACTAGGCTGATGAGTGAGCGATTCCACCTGATCAGCCATGGACAAAGCCAGCTCTAGTGTGTCATTGTTGAAATGTAATAGTACTTATAACATGCCTGTAGTACCTATGCACTCAAATATATCCAACCTGACTCCTCAGAAGCCTAAAGAATTGCAAGAAACCCAGCAGCAGGGAAGGCCGAAGTGCAATGCAACTGTCCCTGAGACCATACACATGATGAAAGCCAAAAAACCGCTGCTCAAGGGCATGGATGAGGCAACCCCAGCCTCATCAGTAGAGCTAGCAGGAGAGCCCTCTCCCTCAGTTGCAAAAATCCCAGTGAGCAAGAGCAAGACTGCTACCTTGCCTAGCAAAGGGGGCCAAATGGGGGCCTGCACACCCCATATGACAAGCCACATCCCCATCCCCACCATATCCTTCCTGTACTATACCCAAGGGGGGAATTGGAGGATGCAACCTTGGAATAAGGAAACTGGGGAATTCATAAGCCTCATAACCAATGATATGCTGCTCAAACCACCCACCTCTCCCAGATACCCCCATGACCCTCATGAGTGGCTCAAGCCCTGGAGTGCCAGATGGGTCTGGTGATCCCTTTTCACCCCCCTACCATCTGCAATGGGCACCCTGCTGTGCTGGGTACACAAGACCCATCAATGGGAGGCAACTGACAACCTCATCTGACACCTCTGGGCTGCCAAGCCCTCAGGGGCTCTCGAATGGCTGGAAGAACTCCGACAACCCTGGTGATTCATGCATGCAGTGAAGACCAAGGGGAAGGACTTGCTCATCTCTGTCCAACTAGGGATGGCAGGGGGAACCAAGATGTGCCAAACCAAGGCACTCATTGACAGCAGGTGTACTGGGAGCACTATCAGCCAGAACTTCATAGAGAAACATCATCTTCCTACCTGCCCCACCATTCATCCCATCCTGGTCTTCAATGTGGACAGGACCAGGAATGTGGCAGGAGAGATCACAGCCTGCACAGAAGTATGGCTCCAGATAGGAGAGCATACTGAGCAGATTGACCTTGCTGTCACCAATCTCAGGGACAAAGACATATTCCTGGGCCACAACTGGCTAACCAGACATAACCTGCTTATCAATTGGGCCACTGGCAAGATCACCTTCACTGATGTCAATGCCGATGAAACCTCTTTGTACCCCCGGATGCCAACAAAATGGACCAATGGGATGAGGAGCTTGAGGAAGGAGAGACCATCCTCACCATCGACATGACTGAGGAAATAAGGCTGAGAGTGCATGTCGCCAATGACCTGGCCACCTCAGCTCATATAATGAGGGCTGAGTGAACCTTTGAGAAGATGGTCCCCAAGTGGTGCAGGGACTTCCAAGACCTGTTCACAAAAGAGAACTTTGATGAATTGCCAGCATGAAAGCCATGGGACCATGCCATCGAGCTGATTCCTAATGCGAAGGCCACCCTAGACTGCAAGGTCTACCCTCTTAACCTGCAGGAACAGGAGGAGCTTGATCGGTTCCTCGATGAGAACCTGGCCACTGGCAGGATATGAGCCAGTAAGTCACCCATGGCCTCCCCTTTCTTCTTTGTCAAGAAGAAGGATGGGAAGCTCCGACCCATGCAGGACTACCACAAACTTAATGAGATGACCATCAAAAACTGATACCCTCTCCCACTCATCTCAGAACTTATGGACAAACTGAAGGGATCATGCTACTTCACTAAGCTTGATGTCAGGTGGGGGTATAATAATGTCTGCATCAAGGAGGGGACAAGTGGAAAGCAGCCTTCCATACTAACTGGGGACTCTTCAAGCCCATGGTAATGTTCTTTGGGCTGACCAACTCACCTGCCACCTTCCAATGGATGATGAATGACATCTTTCGCAAGATGATAGCCACTGGGAAGGTGACCATCTACCTTGATGATATTCTAATCATGTCCAAGACCAGGGAGGAGCATCCGACAACTGGTGTGAGAAGTGCTTGCCACCCTGCACAGGCACAAATTATACCTCAAGGCAGAGAAGTGCAAGTTTGAGATGCTCAAGATGGAATACTTAGGGGTGATCATTAGTGAAGGAGCTATCCATATGGATGCCGTCAAGACCAAGGGCATTATGGAGTGGCCGATGCTGATGAAGAAAAAGGAACTGCAGTTGTTTCTCAGGTTCACTAACTTCTACCGACGATTCGTCCAGGACTATAGCAAGATCGTCCGACTGATGACAAGACTGACAGGGAAGGAACCATGGGCATGGGGAGCAGCACAACAAGCGTTTGAAGAGCTGAAGAACAGGCTAGCTAAGGACATTGTCCTGGCTATACCAACAGATGATGGAAGATTCAAAATCGAGGCAGACTCCAGTGAGGGAGCAATAGGGGCTGTATTATCCCAGCAGCAGGGGGGGCTGTGGCAACCAGTTGCCTTCCTCTTGAAATCGCTCACTGTAACCAAACAGAACTATGAGATCTATGATAAGGAACTACTTGCAATCATGCATGCCCTGGCTGAATGGAGGCATTACCTCATGGGCATGGTCCAGGAGTTCAAAATTTGGTCCAACCACCAAAATCTTCAGTACTTCCATCAGCCTCAAAAGCTCAACTGGTGACAGGTGCAATGGGTCACCAAGCTTGCAGAGTACCACTTCCACCTCTATCATAAACTGAGGACTGCCAACCACAAGGTGGACCTGCTTAGCCACTGCCCTGACCATGACCAGGGTGGTAACGATAATCAAGAGACCACAGTACTGCCCAATGTCCTGTTCACCCCAGTGATGGTAGGGCATTTGCAAGTGCTTATTATGCCAGGAGAAGGGGAGGTCGAACAACGAATAAAAGAGATGATGGAGGACAAGGAAAGATGGGATAGAGGAATCAAGGATTCACTGGTCCATGAACAAGGGGTCACTAGAGAGGGTGGATTGCTAATGTATGATGAGAGAATCTATGTACCAAGACACAAAGGACTCCAGGGTGACATCATCTCCTACTCTCATGACCACATCATTGCCAGACACCCAGGAGTTGCCAAAACCAAAGAGCTGATCCACTGAAACTACCGGTGGCCCAAGCTTGGAAGGGACATCAAAACCTACATCAGGGGATGTGAAGCCTGCCAATGCACCAAAGCCCACACCCAATGGAGCCTGGCTCCCCTGCACCCAAATGAGACCCCGACTGAACTCTGGACCCACATCTCCATCAACCTTATCACTGGTCTTCCCATGGTCCAGCTGGCCAAGGATGCAATCCTCTTAATTGTCGACCAATTCTCCAAGGAGATCATCCCAGTCACCTGTGACCACAGAGTTGTAATGTTGGGAGGGTGGGCAAGGATTCTATCAGTGATGAGGTGTATGTGCACCATGGCATGCACTCTTAAGGTCATCAGTGACCAGGGACCACAGTTCACCTCGAAGTTCCTTAAGGAACTATATCAACAACTTGACATTAAAGACAATCCATCCATGGCCTACCACCCCCAGACAGATGGACAGACCAAGCGTGTGAACCAGGAAGTCAAAAAATACCTACGCCTTTTCATAAACTACTGGCAAAATGACTGGTCAGACTGGCTGCCACTCGCTGCCTTCCAACACAATAACCAGATCCACTTGGCAGTGGGGAAGACCCCCTTCTTCATCAACTATGGTCGACACCTATGAATAGCCATGGAAAACCTCCATCAATGAAAGCAAACACCAGCCACCAATGACTTTGTCATGACAATGAAGAAGATCCATGATGAGACCCAAACAGCACTCAATAAA
>JANDKJ010000446.1:0-21458 GCA_028551335.1 Armillaria sp. CMW 4456
ACTGCTCAGGTTCAATTGAAGACTGTTTCTGACTTCAGGACAGAGGGATCAGTCTGTATAATCAAGCATGCCTATCCAGTACAATGCTATGATTAAGTCCCTGGTTTAGTTCTGCCTTGGGGAATGTCACTAGTGTCATTCATAACTGCTTGGAGGTTGGTTTATCATCAGGAAGGTAATATCCATAGTGAGCTCTATACATGAACAGTATATTTTAGTGAGCGCACTAGGAAATTGCAAATTTACATGGGTAAATACATTGCAGGTGCAACACCGATGATGTGCTCAGTGATGGGCAGTGTGCAAAAAGAAACCTGACTCTAGATCATCAATCTAGAGTCTATCTCTCACTCTAACACACACACACACCCAAAATCACCAATTAAGTTTGAGGTGGAGTATGGTAGAAGCACTCTTAACCTAGATTTGATAGTTCTGTCTCGAATTCAACTTCTATTCAAGGCTTTATAAATGTTTACACAAGATACACTATCATGACAGTGAGGTATAAGTGCAAAGGGATTTTTATAGGTATATTTGAGCTGTTTAGACTTGGATAACTTTGTCTAGGCACTAAAAAGCTGATCTAGATTTACTTTCAAACCAAAACAATCAAAGAACACACTGGTTCTACAAAGGATACACAGATCCTGACTTCAAGTACACAGACTCTAGAGCATGCAGACTCTTTGATTGTTCAAATTCTATGTTCTCTAGGCTTTTCTACTTTGTCTAGATTGGTGTTTTTCAATTGGTTGACTTTGTAAATACTTATTTATGCAGTCAAGGATGTGCACTTATAAAATCCTTTATTTGACTTGGTAGCTATGAGCCACTAGCACAAACAAGGGGAAATGCTTTCCTGCTGTTATGCATCTAGATGGCAGTAATTTATAGTATTCTACATCTAGGTATAGGGGTCTTGTATCTAGATTATTATGGTACAATACAAGCTTTATTTTACAAATGATGAGTCATGTATTTCCAAGAATTGCATGATTCCGAGATGTTTATTCATTGTCTCAGAGCTCCTGTAGTTTATTCTATTATCTAGGAGTGCCCTGCTGGTCCATAGATCCTCTGTTATTCAATCTCAGAGAGCTGTATGGCTTCTTCATTCATTCCTTGCAGCAATGCATGAGTTGCTGAGGTGATGGTCAATCTTCTAGATCGATCAAGGGTACTAAGATTGTATTCTGTGATCGTGTAGCAATCACATTGTACATCTCAATGCTTGGTGTACCTATTCTTATCTTCTAGGATTGTGGGCAATGCCATCAGTTGGTCTAGATCATAGACAATGACCTTAGGTTTTGTCCTAACTTCAGTAGGGGTCTTTTTCATAAGTTATCTTTTGTTTTGTGGACTTAGAGAATGATCTAGATGTTTGTTCCAACTTTGTGTTTTTGGCTACTGTCATGGCTGTGTCCCTAGATTTAACTTAGTGCATCTGTTTAGGTGGGGAATAGTTTTCTGATTCAAAGGTATAGAGGGTTGGTCCATCCAGGTACTGTCCCTGTGTCCATTTTGACTTCAGTTAACTCATCAACCAATCTAGTAGTGAACTATCAGTGTGAAGTCTCTATTATAGCCCTCAATACAGTGTCTAGATTGCAAATAATGCTTTATTTTCACAAAATTCATAGGTAGCCTGATACCCAGTATATCACTGGGCTCCAATGCATTGTCTGAGTCCTCCTCCCCTCTTACCTCACTCTCTGCTCTCACTCTGTACTCAAGAAAGTCAGCCCCATTGGGTGCCAACAACTAAAACACTAGCTAAGTACCACTTTGTACTTAGCCACTCAGGCCTTGACTCAAGGAGACATTGCCAATAGCTTCATCAATGCCCATGCTCTATGCTGGCCTGATGCATCTGCTAGTCAGCTCCATTGATGAGCCTCAGAGCTCTGTATGCTCCAATTTCATGGATTTCTCCCTTTAGCAGACTTTCAGCAAACCAATCATTCCACACAAGCCCATATATACTTTATAGGGCTTTTTCAATGCTTTCCTGGTGCCAATACCTCAGCAATACTCTGACAACACCATTTTTGACCTAAATCTGTGGATTTAGCACTGCCATTACCAGAATAGGACCTAGAGCGCATTGCTGACATCTCCAGCATTGCTGCATCAAAGTGCACAGGTGCAGCCACATAAGTGGAGCATCTTGACATTGATCCAGTGATCATAGGGGCTTCATCACAGCAATTTGACAGTTTCCACAGCAAAAACACTCTTTGGCAACTTCAGAATTAATTGGTTATTGCTGTATAACCATGAGATGTCGATGCACATAATACTTTGGCAGTACTCAGCCATTTCTGATGAGTATTCTCAACTCTGACACTATGAATAAGGCATAGTCTAATGCTGGAACTACAAAAATCAAAGGCAAAGACATGAATAAGACAATGCACAAGACCTGCTGTATAGTCAGAAGGTCAGAAATGCATAGCCTTCTAGATATACTGCAAGGATGCCATTTATTTATATCTTACTATGAAAACCTGGTAATTTTATACTTTACAGTTAGTTACTCTCTCTATTCCATTCCCCCACATACACACATCAACTCATTTACCTCAGTAACTCACCCAGCTTTAACAATACCAATAGTACAAGTTTTAATAGCAATTTCATTTGCCACAAAGCTGAGCTTGAAGTAGTTAAAGCTGAGACACTTCACAATCATCCATCAACTTAAAACCCTGACTCTCATTATTGTTTTACTTCATTACTGACATTTGCTCAGTGTTAGTAAGTGATAACCATGCAGTACTCACCTCTTTTAGTTTTATAGGAAAGGATTAGTTTCAATTTCACAAGACCAGATTAGTTTTACCAGTTTTCATTTTCACAAGACATTAGCAAACCCATTTGGGCATCAAGAGCAGACAAATAGTATTGGATAGTTATAAGGCAGCTCTATTGCAAGCATTGCAGGGATAGGTTTTAAACAGATTTTAGTATTGACAAATTAATAGATATAGGGCAGCTCTATTGTGAGCTTCACAGGAAATTAGTATTGACAAGTTTAGGGCAGCTCTAGTGTGAGCTTTGCAGGAAATAGTATTGACCAGTTATAGGAATCAATTTGACAAGAGATAGGACCAGACATAGGAAACAAAGTATAATTTTGACAAAGATTGACAGTTTATAGGAATTAGGATGAAAAGAATCGTCACAGATAAAGCCAAGACATAACCAGATAAAGCCAAGGAACCTAGAAATAAAGATGAGACCTGCTATTGCACTGCTATAGCCACAGAAACATTGACACAGACCTATACTGAGACAATTAGGAGCTTATTTAATACCAACATAATACTGACAGCCATTTTACATATCCCAGTTCCCTTCCTATCCAGTTTCCCAGTTTTACAACATGCACCAGACCAGATAACAGAGACCAAAGGTGACTCAGAGCATCAGAATCTGTAGTAACTTCTCATGAGACTAGAGAGAAGTCCCCCCAAAGATGACAAGCCAGTCAATGTAGGACAGCCTGATTTGTCCAGTTCTAAATATGCATAGTGTTTTGCTGGTGAAATTAACATAAATACAAAGGTACTCAGAAAGCTCATGCACAAATAAACAACACACCTGAGGAGTGACTTATGAACAAAACTAGTTGTTCTGTAATACTGACACAAAGCCGAGACATCACTATTTCCATTTTGGTTTTTTGCACTGCAATATTCCAGAAGTATCTGACAACTATTCACCAGTTTACATTTGGAGATCACTAAAGCATCTGACCACCTCATCACTGGATGATGTTTGCTGGTATGATTGCAAGCTGGGGCACTTTGCCAAAGACTGCAACAATGTCAAAAAGCACATCTTGGAAGGTTTTCTCAAGGTTGACAGGACAAAGTTGATAATGGCAGATGGAAATCCAGTGCCTAGTCAACCTGCTCAGAGCTCACCCTACAAATGAGTGATTGAGTATTTCAGGAAAAAGAAGTCCGATCAAATGTACTTCAAAGACTATGAGAATGTCAGTGGTGTGTATCAACTAGCTACACCCTTAGGACTCAGTGAGGTAAATTCAGTCTATATCAACCAAATTGCAGGCACTAGAGATGACATTATCAATAAGTTAAGAAGAGATGTTCAGAGGTTGCAGCAGCAGCAGAGTAACAACTTAATGAATAACAATCTAGTACAACAACCTGTATCTCCACCTGTTAATAATAGTAGTAATTCAAATCTAGATGTAAATGCATTTATGAATCAGATGAAGGTCTTTATAAACCAATTCACGAATCAAAGTGTGCCATTAACTCAGGCAGATGCCAGCCAATTTGTTGCTACCTGTACTAGTGCTGGTGCAGACCAACAGGGTTTTTAGATGGTCTGATGAAGGCAAAAGGGAGTCCTAGGTTGAAGCCTTTGACTATATCCCAGGAAAAGCTGGAGGACTGTTTTAAAAATATAGGCAAGCAAAAAGAATTACCATTAAGACAAAAATCTATTGACAGAGATGAGGAATCAGGAAGTGAAGATGAAGTTAGAGAAGTATCTAGATGAAAAGATTTACCTTACAAAAATGTGCATCCATTGAGTTATAAACCACTCAAGACAGATATCTGTCTGAGACCTGAAAATTCCACTAAGGAAGTCTGAGATCCACTTGAAAATGACAAGACCCCTGCATATAGAGATGTGTTACCTATCCATAGAGAAGGTAGAGCATGGGAGGTTGCATCTAGGGTCTTGGAAGTGTCTATCACTATTGATGCAAAAAAATTGTTAGATCTGTCACCAACAGTAAGAAAAGAGTTAGCAAAATTAATGGCTAAGAAGAGAATTGCAATGAACCCTGTAGTGCAAAACACTTATAGTATGGGGGAGGATCATCTAGATGATCTCCTGTTGCCCTATAATAAGGGTAACTCTGATCTAGATAATGACAAGGTGGAAACATTGGAGTTAGATGTGATCAAAGTTGGTGAATTACCTCCTGCACAAGTAACAGTCTCACAATATAAGATGGGCATTATCCCTGCTGGATCTCTAATCATTGGTGACCCCTACTTGCAGTATCTAGAAGCTTTAGGACCAGGAGAGAAACCTAAACCTGTAATAGTTGGTGAACAGTCAGCTAGTTTAAGGGTGGTTTTCCCTCTGATTAATGGAATTGGACAGGAAGAATGTGTAGTAGATGGGGGATCCCAAATAGTGTCCATGGCAGAGCAAATCACCTGTGGTCTAGACATTGGTTAGGACCCAGATGTCACTATCCATATGCAGAGTGCTAATGGGTCTCTTGCAAAGACTCTAGGGCTTGCTAAGAATGTTCCATTCATCTTCCAGGATGTCATAGTGTATCTACAAGTCCATATAATCGATAATCCTGCATATAAAGTACTTCTAGGTCAACTATTTGATGTAGTAATAGAAAGTGTAATACAGAATAATGCAGATGGAGGCTAAGTTATTACCATCAAGGATCTCAACACCAGTCAACGATGCACTATTCCCACTTATACAAGGGGAATATGGTCAAATATAAAGAGACCTGTTGAGACCAAGGGTTTTCCAAGCTTGAGGATCTAATAGATGCTCAGGGAGAGCTAGCTGTACAAGTCATCAGAAACAGTGATGGGAGTATTGAGATCAAGACCTACCTTAGCCCTGAGGAAGGGAAATGTTTCTCAAGAGAAGAGCTTCAAGATGCATTCCTCATGGCTGTGTTGACAATAATGAAAAGTTAAGAGAGGATACTGCTGCAACAAACCTTCTAGATTCATACTTTCAAGGAAAGGTTCTGCCACAGTCACCAGCTAAGCTCAGCCATATGTATGAACTCAGTAATAACTCACAGAAAATACCAATCTATAATGTTCAAAGAAATAATTGGTCTAGATCAGAGTTGAATATAACTAAAAATCAAGAAACAACTCTAGTACCAGGATTTGAACATCTAGGTGAGAGAATGGATAGTAACAGCTATAAACCCACAGCAGTTTTAGCCACTAAGAAATATAAGCCTGTTGCACTTAAGGTTAAACCACTTCTAGGAGATCTTCCAGACAAATTTTGAATTTGAAGGGAGATTACTTGTAACCCTCTAGAGGAAATGCCAAAACTAGATCCTAGACCACCAGGGTTTATGCCTAGAGGCAGGTATACTTTGGAAAGACAACAGAAGATTGAAAATAACCACCCACCAGGGTTTCTCTGGCCTGAGGAACACAAGTTAGTACATCACTTTATGGGCCTACAGGAGAAAGGATTTGCTTGAGATGATACAGAAGCAGGACATTTCCAAGAGGATTTTTTCCCACCTATAGACATTCCAGTAGTACCACACACCCCTTGGGTCTTGAAAAACATACCTATTCCACCAGGAATATACAATGAAGTGTGTAGAATCATCAAGTCAAAAATTGACTCTGGTGTGTATGAACCATCTAACTCGTCTTATAGATCTAGATGGTTCTGTGTGATTAAGAAAGATGGGAAAAGCCTTTGACTAGTTTATAGCCTTGAACCTTTGAATGCAGTAACCATTGTGCATTCAGGAATCCCACCTGTGACTGATGAATTATCAGAACATTTTGTGGAGAGAGCTTGCAGTGGTTGTCTAGATCTATATGTAGGCTATGATGAGAGAAATATTGCAACTAGCTCTTGAGATTATACTACATTCCAGACACCATTTGGTTCTATGAGACTAGTGAAGCTACCAATGGGTTGGACCAACTCCATGCCTATATTTCATGAAGACATAACACACATACTCTGAGAAGAAATACCACATGTAACTAGACCTTATATTGATGATGTTCCTGTGTGAGGACCTGCATCTAGGTACAAGACAGAGGATGGATCATATGAGACTATACCAGAAAACCCTGGGATATGGTGTTTTGTATGGGAACATATACAGAACATGAACCATGTAGTCCAAAGGATGAAATACTGTGGGGGAACTTTCTCTGGACCTAAGTCATATATTTGCATTGATGAGATAACAGTAGTGGACCACCTGTGTACTTATGAAGGGAGAAAAGTAGGATCAGATAGAGCAGGTGTTATTGAGAGATGGGGACCATGTAAATCACTCACAGAGGTGAGAGGCTTCCTTGGGACCTGTGGAGTTTGCAGAATGTATATAAAGGACTACTCAAAAATTGCAGAACCCCTTGTAAAGCTAACTAGATTGAATGTACCTTTTACTTGGGAAAAAGAGCAACAAGACATGATGAATACATTGAAAAGAGCAGTTCTAGACAGTCCTGCACCCAGACCACTATGTCTAGATGGTCAAGGCGAGATTGGAATTTCAGTAGATACATTCTATAAAGCTGTGGGATTCATTATCTATCAAATAGATGAAGAAGATCCTGGTCATCACCATTATGCAAGATTTGGATCCATAACTTTGAAGAACAGGAAGCATGTTTCTCTCAACCTAAATGAGAACTCTACAGCCTTCTGCGAGCTCTAAAGGCTTGTCAATACTGGTTAATAGGAGTTCACAACTTAGTGGTAGAAACAGATGTGCAATATATTAAGGGAATGTTGAGTAATCCAGGAATGGGACCTAATGCAACTATAAATAGATGGATTGAAGAAATCCTGATGTTTCATTTCACTCTTTGCCATGTGCAGGGAGCAAGATTTGCAGCAGATGGACTATCTAGGTGAGACCCACAACCAGGAGATGAAGTATACCCTCCAATTGAAGGTCTAGACCTAGAAGATTTTGGTCCATTGAAATATAAAGTCACCCCTGGAACACTCACTAAACCTAAAGATTTAGAAGACTTTAAGCATGACATAGATACTAGAGGTGGCTACATATTAGCAGCTAGTATCTTGGATTTTAAGTATGAGTTAGAAACAGCTAGATTACAAGAACAAAACTATCGAGATTTGTATCTAGCACAAGACATCAAGAATGAGAACATCTGTCAGTTCATGAATCATACCCCAATCATAGATCTACTGCATAATAAACACAAGATTAGGATAAAGAGATATCACAATCAGAGGATAATTAAGCTGCTCACAATTAAAAATGATGCACAACATGATAGAAAAAGATCCAAAGTCACTCTGAAATAAGATACCATGAACATGACATTCCCTGATAAGAACAGACTTGTTCATAGCAAGCTCACTACATGTGGAGTATGCAGGACAAGTTGTTCATTGCCAGACACAGTGACTTGCTCCAGAGAAACATTGAAGATACTAAACATGGGTTAATGATGCAAAGTCACCATATAGATAAGTCCATGGACTTGAGAATTAGTGAGCTCTGTATGCCACACAAAGAGCTCACTACAGAAACCATCTCCAATGAGGAGAACTAGACTTGGAGACAAGAATAACTGTGGCAGTGGCAGGCTAGGCTCACAGGAATTCCCTTCTATCACTTTCTATAATGTGTTTGTATTATTCCAGACCAAGTAGTATAAATAGTGGTAAAGTAGATAGAGTAGGATAAGTTTTCAAACCCCCTAGTTGCATGTTAGCATTGAAAGTGAGCATAAGCAGTGAAGGATCAGTTTGTAGCTTCAAGCATCATCTACTAGCTTAGTGAGCTCACCAGAGGAAAACAGAGATAATCTCATATTCAACTTGTGTGCTTGAAAGACATGAGAGATATTGGATCAGTGATGCTGATTTAATTGTTTGAGCACTTGAGGAGTTCGAATGTGTTGAGAGCTCAGACAGAGGGTCATCAGTTTCCATTTCATCTGTCTGTTTTCAGTTTATCTGTTTCTGGGCATTGGGAGCCCCATCTGTTTCTGTCGGTTCAATTTCTGTTATCTGTTTGTTTTTGAAGAAGGGTTGCCATCATTTGCATGAGTCAGTTTGATAACCCTACACATGGACATGTAGCAAGCTCACTAGATCAGTGTCTAGCTGAGTGGTTTGAAAAGTGAGCTCAGTACGAAGTCAGGTTCAGGTTGGAACGAGTCTGTCTGTCTGTCTGTGTGCTGTGGGGGTGCTTGTATCATCTGTCTGCATTGCCAAGCAGGTTGCACCTTGAAGCGGTGATGAGCCTCAGGGCTCTGTATGCTCCAATTTCGTGGATTTATCCCTTTAGCAGACTTTATTTTGACAAGCCCATATAGCTTCATAGGGCTTTTCCGATGCTTTCCTGTTGCCAATGTAGCATTGACAACTCCCATTTTGACCTGAGCCATTAATTTGATTGCCATTACCACAATAGGACCTGAGCGCATTGCTCATCTCTGGCATTCACATCAAAGCGAGGGCAGCCAGAGAGTGGAGCTTCTCGACATTGATTGGCGATCATAGGGGCTTCATCACAGCAATTTGTGATTTCCGCAGTGAACACCCTTTGGCGACTTCAGAATTAATTGGTTATTGCACTATAACCATGAGACGTTGATGCACAGATACTTTGGTGGTACTCAGTCATTTCAACGAGTATTCTCAACTCTGACACTATGAATAAGGCATAGTCTAACCCAGAAATAAAGAAAATCAAAGGTGCAGACACGAATAAGACAATGCACAAGACCTGCTGTATAGTCAGAAGGTCAGAAACACATATGCTAATTAGCATAGCCCTTCAGATATACCACAAGGATGCCATTTTATTTATATCTTACTATATAGTTGGTAATTTCATACTGTACACCAGTTACTTCCCCATTCCGTTACCCCACGTACACATCAGACTCGTTTAACAGTAACTCAAAGCTTCAGAGCATTGGAATCATGTAGTAATAGCTCGTCTCACAAACTAGAGAGTTAAAGCTCCCCCACCAGATGGCAGCCAGTCGACGTAAAACAGCTTGATCAGTCCCATTACTCCAAATATTGCTGTGTTTTATCGGTTGATAACATTATGTGTTAGACCCAGACTTCATGTGACTCTAACAATGACAAACAACCAGCTACTTCACGTTCGAGTATTCCCAGTGCATCACTTGCTAGCGTGAAGTGAGACTAAGGTCTTAGACTCTTGGCTTGAGGAGTGGTGTGAGTTATTGAGTAAGTTGGTATGAATTAACTTAGCTCGAGGCTGGGGTTATACCAGCGCGAGCTATGCTACTTAAATACACAAGTCGTATACTACTGTTGTACATTATTTAGGTGATGGTGTTTGGCCAGCGAGAAGAGTCTGGAGTGTCAGCTGAGAGTGTAATGGTACAATGAAAGAGAGATGATGGTGAAGATAGTAGATACAAAGAGGTGATGGAGTTAGACCGAGCGAGGAAGCGAGATACGTCTTGGAGCAGCTAAGTGATAAGGGGTTAGGGTAGATGATAGGCGCTAGGGTCTCGTGATGCAGTTAGGGGTTAAAATCGTGACATTACCCCCCTGTTAAGGCAGTCGTCCTGACTGCTCGTGAACCTTACTCGTGTTGTTGCGATTTTAAGAAGTCTGTCTATTGCTTCTGTTGCATGTTCGAGTAAGTCTTTCCGTACCCACTGGTTTTCTTCATCTCCGTACCCCTTCCATTTGACTAAGTAGTCGGTTACTAGTTCATGATGGTTGGTTCTTTTTTCCTCGTACTCTCCGTTGTCTGCTGTCGACGATGCTCTCGACCTCGTATTCTTCTTCATCATTAATGATGTCTGGTGGTGGTGGTGGGTTTTTGATTTGGGATGGGAATGCTTGGGGGGTGTGTATGGTGTTAGGAGTGACTCGTTGAAGACGGGGTGGATGCGCCATGTGTGGGAGTTTGAGTTTGTATGAGGAGGCGCCTATTTTGGCTAGGATTGGGAAGGGTCCCACACATTTGTCGTCGAGTTTCTTCTTGGGTCGTGGGAGGTGTAGGTTTGTCGTGTCTAGCCACACCTTGTCGCTGATCTGATAGTGAATGGGTGGTCATTTATAGTGGTCGTACACTGCTTTCATCTGCTGTGCTGCCTTCTCCAATGCAGCCTGTGTCTCGTCATGGATCTTCTTCATTTCAGTAGCGAAATCCATGGCCCTGGGCATTCTGGTTCCCCGGGGGGCACTGTCGGCGACTATTCGGGGGTGGTGCCCATAGTTGACGAAGAATGGGCTTTTCCCAGTCGCTGAGTGCATGCGATTGTTGTGTTGGAAGGTGGCGAGGGGTAGCCAGTCTGCCCAGTCGTTTTGTCGGTGGTTGATAAAGAGTCGAAGGTACTTTTCGACTTCTTGGTTGGCGCGCTCTGTTTGTCCATCGGTCTGGGGATGGTATGCGGTGGAGGGATTGCCTTTGATGTCGAGGAGCCGGTATAGCTCCTTGAGGAATTTCGAGACGAATTGTGGTCCTCGGTCACTTATGACTTTTGAGGGCATGCCGTGGTGGGCGTATACGTGGTCTCGTAGTATCTTGGCCCATCCTTGTGATGATAGTTCGGTGTCGCATGCGACTGGGATGATTTGTTTGGAGAAGCGGTCGACGATGAGGAGGATGGCGTCATTTCCTGTTCGACTTGGGGAGGCCTGTCATCATGTTAGATTACATCAGTCAATCGACCGAAATGTGGGTCCACGGTTCAGTCGGTATCTTGTTTGGGTGTAGTGGGGCCAGTTTGGGACACATTATCGTCTTGGTCCTTTGGCAGGCCTCGCATCCTTTGACATACCTCTCAATGTCCTTCCCTAGGTGTGGCCACCAGTAGTTGCGTTGCATGAGTTCCTTTGTCTTGGCGACTCCGGGGTGTCCAGCGGTAATGTGATCGTGACAGTAAGAAATTATGTCTCCTCAGAGCATAGCATCCAGGGGAACATATATCCTTCCATTGTAGAAAAGTAACCCTCCTCGTTGCTCAATCCCTCAGGCATGGCTGAGCGAGTCGGCGACTCCTTTGTCCCAGCGGGCTGAGTTCTTTGTTGCTTCTTCAATCCTCTCCACCCTTCCTCTCGTCAGCATTTGTAGGGCCTGGATGTGTGTTGTTGTCACGAAGTACTTGTCCGGTAGTACAATGGTTTCTCAGTTGTCATTGCCATCCTGGTCGTGGTCAGCCCTGCGACTCAGGAGGTCGGCCTTGCAGTTGGCAGTTCCTGGCTTGTGGTGTAGGGTAAAATGATATTTGGCCAGCTCTGTGACCCAGCAGGCTTGTCGTCGATTCAGCTTCTGCAGTTGGCGGAAGTATTGGAGGTTCTGGTGGTCGGACCAGATCTCGAATGTCTGCGCCGCTCCCATCAGATAGTGTCTCCATTCACCGAGGGCATGCATGATAGCTAGCAGTTCTTTGTCATAAATTTCATAGTTCCGCTCAGTCACCGTTAGGGCCTTGGAGAGGAATGCTACTGGTCTCCATACGGTGCCCTGCTGTTGCGATAGTACTGCGCTGATCGCCCCTTTGCTAGAGTCGGCCTCGATTCTAAACTTCCCTTCGTCCGTGGGGATGGCCAACACTACGTCCTCTGCTAGCTTCCACTTCAACTCCTCGAACACCTGCTGTTGCATGGCCCCCCATGCCCAGGGTTCCTTTCCTGTTAGCTTGGTCATTGGTCACACTATTTTGCTATAGTCTCTGATGAATCGTCGATAGAAGTTGGTGAATCCAAGGAACGACTGTAACTCCTTCTTCTTGGTGGGTATGGGCCACTCGGTGATTCCTTTGGTTTTTATGGCATCCATGCGGATGGCTCCTTCGCTGATGATGACCCCTAGGTACTCTGTCTCGAGTGTCTCGAACTCGCACTTCTCTGCCTTAAGGTATAGGTGGTGTTTCTGCAGGGTCCCTAGCACTTCCTGCACTAGGCACTGATGTTCTGCTCGGCTGCTGGACATGATGAGGATGTCATTGAGGTAGATGGTCACCTTGCCAGTGGCTATCAATTCATGGAAGATGTCGTTCATCATCCATTGAAAGGTGGTGGGTGAGTTTGTCAGTCCGAAAAACATCATGGTTGGCTCGAAGAGCCTGCGGTTGGTGCGGAAGGCCGCCTTCCACTCGTCCCCTTCTTTTATGCGTACATTGTTGTACCCCCATCGGACGTCCAGCTTGGTGAAGTAGCGGGACCCCTTCAGCTTGTCCATCAGCTCAGAGATGAGCGGGAGTGGGTAGCGATTCTTGATCGTCATCTCGTTGAGTTTGCGATAGTCCTGCACTGGTCGGAGCTTCCCATCCTTCTTCTTGATGAAGAAGAAGGGGGATGCCATGGGTGACTTGCTGGCTCGGATCCTGCCGGTGGCCAGGTTCTCGTCGAGGAAGCGGTCTAGCTCTTCCTGTTCTCGTGGGCTGAGGGGGTATACCTTGCAGTCTAAGGTGGCCTTGGCATTTGGGATCAGCTCGATTGCATGATCCCAAGGTTTTGTGTGTGGGTAGTTCGTCGAAGTTCTCTTTGGCGAATAGGTCTTTGAAGTCTCGACACCATTCGGGGACCATTTCTTCAAAGGTCCGCTCGGGTCGGTTGCATAGTCTGAGGCGGCAAGGTCATTTGCGACATGCGCTCGCAGCCTTATTTCCTCGGTCATGTCGATGGCGAGGATTGTATCTCCTTCCTCAAGCTCTTCGTCCCACCTGTCTGTTTCATCGGCATCGGGGGGTGTAAGGGGGTTCTGTCGGCACTGGCAGCGGGCAAAGGTGATCTTGCCCCGTGCTCCAGTTGACGAAGGGGTTGTGTCGGACAAGCCAGTCATGGCCCAGGAAGACGTCCTTGTCCCCTAGGTCGGTGACTGCGAGGTCTATTCGCTCGTCATGGTCGCCGATTCAGAGGCGCACCTCGACGAAGGCATTGATCTCGCCGGCCTGGTTCCTGGTCCCATCGGCATTGAACACTGGTATGGGGTGGGCGGTGGCTCGGGTGGCGAGGTTATGCTTCTCGACGAAGGCCCGATTGATGGAGCTCCCGGTGCATCCGCTGTCCACCAGGGCCACCGTGTCAATAGTCTTCCTTCTTTCCAGTGTCTCTAGCTGGATTGGTACTAATAGGTCCTTCCCTCGCGCTTGGGCAGCATGGACGAATTGCCTTGGTTGTTTAAGTTCTTCGAGCCATTCCAAGGCCTTGGATTGGTGAGGCAGCTCATAGGCGTCGAATGAGGTCATCGGTCACTTCCTGCTGGCGGTCCTTGTGCACCCAGCACCTTAAGGTGCCGGTGGCTGCGGGCATGACGGCGAAGAGGGAGTGCCAGACCCATTCGGCGCCCCAAGGCTTAAGCCATTCCTTGGGGTCGTGGGGGTATTCAGGTGTAGGCATTGGCTCTGGTGGGTGTTCGTCGGTGGTCAACCCTATTACGTGGCCCGTCGCGGGGTCCCATGGGTGCATGGTCCATTTCCCGTTCCGGAAGCAGTAGGGGAAGGAAGGGTGAGGGATTGGTACTTTACTGGTCGTATGGGGCGTGCAGGCCCCCGTTCGGCCCCCGTCGCTAGTTGGGTTAGCGGTCTTGTTCTTGCTCGCTGGGACGCTTGCGACCTGTGGTGAGGGCTCCCCTGCTAACTCTGCTGCCAAGGTTGGGGTCACCTTGGCCATGCCCTCGGCAGGTAGCCTAAGGCCTTCGGCAGGTTTGGCTGGTACGGTTGCAGGAACGGTCGTGTGTCTCTGTTCCTGCCGGTCCTTTGGCTTCCTGCGGTTCGACTCTTTTTGTATTCATAGGTGTATTCGGCTTCTCAGATCCTACATTTCGTGTATAAGTACTAGTACAAGATGTCGATGACACACTATCATATTCTTTTCGGGCCGGTTGTGTGGAGTCGCTCGCACACCGGCCTACCCTTTTACTTCCTCGATTCCGGAGGTCGATGCCAAGTCTTCTGGCGCGGTGCTATATTCGTCCTCGTATCGGCTGATGATTTCGCGTATCTGGGCACGAGTTCATCGGAGCCTACCCTTATCTACCTTCGGCTGTGGGCACCTTTTCGCTATATGCCCCTTCTCGTTACAGTTATAACACCTCCCCTCGTCGTGAGCCCAGAGTCGGTCGACGTCCATGGGGTGCCCTTGCCCGCTGTAAGTCGTTCCTGTCCCGGTCCTCCTATCACTGGAGGGTATCGTTGTCGGTGCCGTTGGGCTCGTGGATGGGGGTGACTTGGCGGGGTGGGTGGTTGTCGTTGGTCGTCCTGGGTGTAGCATGCTGTTGACGACCTTGTTACGCTGGCAGTGTTCGTCGTTACTCTTGATGTGGGTCTTCCACTCGTAGTAGCCATTCGGTACTAGTATGCCAATGTCCGAGATTCGGTTTACCATCCCTTCTGGTACTCCGGCCTTCAGGGCCATCGTCAGCTGGTCTCGTTCTCCCGTTGCATCTCAAAGCCTGGCCTTGACGGCCAGGTTCTCGAGTTTTTGGAAGTATTCGGTCGTGGTCTCCTTCCCGACCTGCCATTTTAGGTTTAGCATGGCTGCATGGTGTTTCTCCTTGACAGCAGGGTCCTCAAAATGAGTGATGAGGGCCCGCTGGAAGTCGATCCATGATGGGAATCAGTGATGGCCCCTGGTTCAGGAGATGAGGTCGTGTTGGAGAGTGACGAACCAGTCTTTGGCTAGTCCTATCATGTGGGAGACGGCGAATACGACCTTGTTAGCGTCAGCGAAGAACCCTGCGAACGTCTGGAAGTAGAGTTCGCAGTCACAGATGAAACGGTGGATGTCGTCAGATTCGCTGGTGAAGGGATCAGGGGTTTTTACGAGAATAGGCTTTACGTTTAGTTGGAAATCTCCGATGACCATATTTGGTCCGGGGTTGGTGGGTGGCATGGCTGGTGGTCGGCTTGGATAGTCTGGTAATGAGGTGAGGTCTGGGTCGTGCAAGGGATGAGGTGAGCCATTGCCATGTCCTTCAGGTATCCATCCTGGGTTCAGCTTGGTGGTGGCGAGCTCAGCTCGAACTGCCTTCAGCTCTTGTTCGAGCTTCATGGCTAGTTCCTTCTTCTTTTCCTGCTTCTCCCATGATCCGGTGGAATCCTGTGAAGGGTCTCACCTTCTTTCTGGCGGTTGGGTCTCACCCTGTGGCCTTCTTTTGATGCCTCCCTGCAGGGGTGGCTGTATGTGGGAAGGTCTGGCTGATTCCGGGCTGGCTGCGGCTGTGCGTGATTCGGTAGTTTCCTTCGTTTGATTTATGTAATCGGCAGCCCGGGTTTTGGCCTTATTGAGGTTTTGTCATGTGATGAGATCCTGGTCTCGTGGGTTCGTTCGTTCTCCTACTGGTGCTTCGGCCGGGAAAGAGGTAATATATCGGTATTGATCTGCTGCTAAATTTAAAAAATACTCCCATACCCCCTCCGGGGTGTCCACGATGCTCGTCAACTGTGCTGGTACCGGATCAGCTATTTGTATATATGCTTCTACTTCGTCCCATTCGATTGCTTCTTCGGCCCTACTCGTCGTTGGTGAGGTCGATGCGTGGGTTGGAGTAGCTGGACCCGAGGAAAGAGCGAAGGGGTCGGGGAAGAGCCCCGGCTCCGCTGGTGTCAGAGTTGATTCCTCCGTTGCTATCGGTGTCGCTGGGAGATCGAATGGGAGGAATGAGGTCTCGCTCGCTGGGAGACTGACTGCTGGGGCTGGGGCTGGGGCCGCCAGTATGGTTGAAGACGGGGGCGGACTGACTGGTGCTTGGGAAGGGGACGTGGGGGTTACCCACAGGGGACTGGGCGGACTCATGGGGGGTAAGGAATGGGGATGTGCTAGGGGTGGAGTGGTCGGAGGGAAAGTGCCCGGGGCCTGTTGGGAGTCGCGGGATGACCGGCTCGTTTGTGAGGGTCGTCGCTGGTACGGATGATGATGATAAGGAGATGTAGTTGACATAGACGGGGGGTCGGAGAGTGTCGCTAGAGGCTCGGGCATGGGAGGGTCCGGTGGAGGGCTGGTTGGGTGTGTCGCCTCGTACTCTCTGATTACCTGTTCAGTGCTCGTCCCTGCCCCGAATAACCCTTGTGTCCCATGCATGCCGGTAGAAGTCGGCAAGGTCCACGCGAGCAGGGGATCGGGGGATGGCTGCAGGGGCATCGCTGCTTGGATCTCCTCCAGTGGGATCAGTCGGGGGATCCGGGAGGGGCGAGGAGGGGGCGGCGCTGGACGATGGGGGGTAGGCATGTCTGGGTCAGGCGAGGATGGGGTGGGGCGTTGCTGGCCTAGGTGGAGGCGCTCTTTCCATGTCTTTGTCGATTTCTGGGTTCTGAGCGAGGTCTGGTCCGGCTCCGAGGGCTGGCCCGTGCCCTGCTCTGCGTGGGAAGATGACATAGAATCTGTTAAAGAATGCGATAAAGGGGAGGAGACAGATGATGATAACTTGGTAGTAGTAATAAAGGACACCTAGCAAGGCTAGGAGCCCTATGACGGCGGGGATGGCGAGGATGGCTAGGCTTGGGGCAGTGGTCATACGGTCTTTTCCTTCACGTCGAGCGTGTAAGGAAAAGAGGGTGAGGAAGCCTCGAGCTAATTGTTAGACCCAACCTTCACGTGATCTCTAATAATGACAAACAACCAGCTACTTCGCTGATGAGGTGATCAGATGGTTTAGTGATCTCCAAACGTAAACTGATGAATAGTTGTCGGATACTTCTGGAATATCGCCATGTAGGACTTGTGACAATTAGGGGTTAAAATTGTGACACAGAGGCGGTAGCTGGTCAGATGGAACCAAAATGGAAATAGTGGTGTCTCAGCCTTGTGTCGGTATTACAGAACAACTAGTTTTGTTCGTAAGCCACTCCTCAGGTGTGTTGTTTGTTTGTGTGCGAGCTTTCTGAGTACCTCCATACTCGTGTCGATTCCACTGACAAAACACTATACGTATTCGGTACTGGACGAATCAGGCTGTCCTACGTTGACTGGCTTGTCGTCTTTGGTTGGGGACTTCTCTCTAGTCTCGTGAGAAGTTACTACAGATTCCGACGCTCTGAGTCGCCTTTGGTCTCTGTTATCTGGTCTGGTGTGTGTCGTAAAACTGGGAAACTGGATGGGAAAGAAACTGGGATGTGTAAAACGTCGGTCGGTATTATGTCGGTATTAAATGAGCTCCTAATCGTCTCGGTAGGGGTCTGTATCGATGTTTCTGTGGCTATACTGGTGCAATAGCGGGTCTCGTCTTTATTTCTGGTCTCCTCGGCTTTATCGTTATGTCTCGGCTTTATCTGTGATGATTCTGTTCGCCCTAATTCCTATAAACTGTCAATCTCTGTCAAAACTATACTTTGTTTCCTTTGTCTGGTCCTATCTCTTGTCAAATCGATTCCTATAACTGGTCAATACTATTTCCTGCAAAGCTCACAATAGAGCTGCCCTATATCTGTCAATCTGTCAATACTAAATCTGTTCAAAACCTATCCTTGCAACGCTCGCAATAGAGCTGCCCTATAACTATCCAATACTATTCGTCTGCTCTTGACGCCCAAATGGGTTCGTTAATGTCTTGTGAAATTGAAACTGTTAAAACTAATCTGATCTTGTGAAATTGAAGCTAATTCTTTCCTATAAAACTAAAAGAGGTGAGTACTGCACGGTTATCACTTACTAACACTGAGCAAATGCCAGTAATGAAGTAAAACAATGACGAGAGTCAAGGATTTTAGGTCGATGGATGATGGTGAAGCGTCTCGGCTTTAACTACGTCAAGCTCGGCTTTGTGGCGAACGAAATCGCTATTAAACGTGTACTATCGGTATTGTCGAAGCTGGGTGAGTTACTGAGGTAAAACGAATCGATGTGTGTATGTGGGGGAACGGAATAGAGAGAGTAACTAGTGTACAGTATGAAATTACCGGGTTTATATAGTAAGATATAAATAAATGGCATCCTTGTGGTATATCTGAAGGGCTATGCGTTAACATAAGTGTTTCTGACCTTCTGACTATACAGCAGGTCGTGAACGTCGCCTTTTTCGTGTCGTCGTCTTAAATTTTCTTGCTCCGGCATTAGAACCATTCCGTATTCGTCGTCTTTATGCTGCAGATAATGCTGAAAAGGGATGAGTACCCTTTAGGTAGCGTGTGCGTCTAAGTCCTGTGGTTATACAGCAATAACCAATCACTAGCCCTAAGTCCCCACTGGGTGTACTCGCTGCGGAATCGACAAATTGCTGTTGCTGAGCTCCTATAAGGCCGGGCCGTCGATATTACCGGTCCGTGCTCGTGACTGCACCTATGCGACTTGATGTGCTAATGCCGCTGATGTCGGTATTGCGCCCTATTACCTCTAATGGTTTAAGCTGGTTTAAAACCGAGGAGATACGTCGAAATTAGCTGCGTCGCCTCGACATTAAGTCGTTAAGGTCAGAGAACGTTGGAAAACCCCAATAAAGTATATATGGGCTTGTGTGGAATGTTTGGTTTGGTGAAAGGCTGCCAGAGGGATAAATCCGCGAAATTGGAGCGTACAGAGCCCTGAGGCTCATCAGCGGAGGACATAGTACTAGTGATACCAGTGGATGATGGGAAGTTCAAGATCGAGGCGGACTCCAGGCATTCAAGGAGCAATGCAAACGGTATGGTGTTGCAGCTTTGAGGGGGTGCTGCATGGAGGCCAGTAGCAATTCCTTTCAGCAAGGCCCTAACGGTGACCGAGGTGAACTGAGCACGAAATGAAATCTATGACAAGGAGCTACTGGCCATCATGCATGCCCTCGGTGAATGGAGGCACTACCTTATGGGGGCGGCACAGACATTCGAAATCTGGTCGGATCACCAGAATCTCCAATACTTCTGGCAGCCACAGAAGTTGAATCGACGACAGGCCTGGTGCGTCACAGAACTAGCTGAATATCACTTCACCCTGCACCACAAGCCTGGCACCACCAATCGCAAGGCCGACCTACTAAGTCGAAGGGCCGACCATGACCAGGGTGGCAACGACAACTGAGAAACCGTCGTGCTACCAGACAAATACTTCGTAACCACAGCACACATCCGAGCCTTACAAATGCTGACAAGAGGAGAAGTAGAAGAGAGAATCGAGGAAGCGACGAAGGACTCAGCCCGCTGGGATAAGGGAATCGCCGACTCGCTCAGCCATGCCCGTGGCATCGAGCAACGAGGAGGACGACTGTTTTACGACAGCAGAATATATGTTCCCCCAGACACGACACTCCGAGGAAACATAATCTCCTATTGCCACGACCACATCACCGCTGGACACCCCGGGATCACCAAAACAAAGGAACTCGTACAACGCGACTATTGGTGGCCACACTTAGGGAAGGACGTCGAATAGTACGTCAAAGGATGTGAGGCTTGCCAGTGGACCAAGACGATAACGCGTCCCAGACCAGCCCCCCTACACCCAAACGAGATACCAACCGAACCATGGACTCACATTTCGGTCGACATGATGATGGGCCTTCCCAAGTCGAATGGGAACGACGCCATCCTCCTCATCGTTGACCGATTTTCCAAACAAATCATCCCGGTCACATGCGACACTGAGCTATCATCGCAAGGCTGGGCCAAAATACTACGAGATCATGTATATGCCCATCACGGCATGCCCTTGAAAGTCATAAGCGACCGAGGGCCCCAGTTCATCTCGAAGTTCCTCAAAGAGTTATACTGACTCCTCGACATCAAAGGAAATCCCTCCACCGCATACCATCCCCAGATTTTGGACAGACCGAGCTGCAAACCAAGAAGTCGAAATTGTACCTGCGACTTTTCTATCTTTCCTTGACAGAACGACTGAAAGACTTCTACCTAGCATTTCAGCATAACAACCGCGTACATTCAGCAACTGGGAGGAGCCCCTTCTTCATCAACTATGGGCACCACCCCCGGGTAGTCGCTGACAGCACCCCCCAAGGAACCAGAATGCCTGAGGCTACGGAATTCACCACTGAGATGAAGAAGATCCACGACGAGATGCAAGCCGCATTAGAGAAGGCAGCGCACCAGATGAAAGCCAACTATGACCACCACCGACGTACACCCAACCAATACCAAGTAGGCGACAAAGTGTGGCTAGACACGACAAACCTACATTTACTGCGACCCAAGAAGAAACTCGACAACAAACACGTCGGACCCTTCCTGATCCTAGCTCAAGTAGGACCTTCGGCGTACAAACTCAAACTACCGATCACATGGAGGATCCATCCCGTCTTTAGCGAATCCCTACTTACCCCATACGTTCCACCTACATTCCCAACCCAGATAACAATACCACCACCCCCACCAGACATTATCAACGACGAAGAAGAATACAAGATAGAGGAGATCATTGACAGCAGGGAAAGACGAGTATGCGGAAAGAAGAACCAACCATCGAGACTAGTAACAGACTATCTAGTCAAGTGGAAGGGCTATTCTGACGAAGAAAACCAATGGGTAAGGGAAGACTTACTTGAGCATGTGAACGACGCCATAGCGGACTTCTTAAAATCGCAACAACGAACACTAACGCCAGCAGTCGGGACGACTGCCTTAACAGGGGGGTAATGTCACGATTTTAACCCCTAATTGCGTCACGAGACGACCCCTGACCATGCCCTAACCCCAGACTCGCCACTTAGCCACTCATTCCATGCTTCTCCCCTTTCGCTTGTCTAACTCTGTCGACTCCCTTCCTATCGCTTTGCTATCTTCGCCCGGTTTGGGACTTTCTTTCAT
>JANDKJ010000447.1:0-31250 GCA_028551335.1 Armillaria sp. CMW 4456
CCTAAACAGACACACTAAGTCAAATCTAGGGGACACAGCCATGACAGTAGACCAAACATGAAGTAAAACAAACATTTAGATCAGTCTCTAAGTCCTTGAAACAAAAGATAACTTATGAAAAGGACCTCTACCGAAGTCAAGACAAAACCTAAGGTCGTTGTCTATGATCTAGACCACCTGATGGTGTTGCCCACAACCCTAGAAGATAAAAATAGGTGTACCAGGCATCAAGATGTTTGTGACGCGATCGATTCGTGATCATGGAATACAATCTCGGTACCCTTGATCAATCTAGGAGATCAGCAGTCACCTCAGCAACTTGCGCACTGCTGCAAGGAATAAATAAGGAAGCCATGCGGCTCTCTGAGATTGAATAACAGAGGACCTATGGACTGGTGGGGCACTCCTAGATAATAGAATAAACTGCAGGAGTTCTGAGACAATGAATAAACATCTCAGAATCATGCAATCCTTGAAAATACATGACTCATTGTTTGTAAAATAAAGCTTGTATCATACCATAATGACCTAGATACAAGACCCCTATACCTAGACGTAGAATACTATAAATTACCGCCATCTAGACACATAACAGCAGGAAAGCATTTCCCCTCGTTTGTGCTAGTGGCTCATAGCTACCAAGTCAAATAAAGGATTTTATAAGTGCACATCCTCGACTGCGTGAATAAGTTTTACAAAGTCAACCAAGTGAAAGGCATCGATCTAGACGAAGTAGAAAAGCCTAGAGAACTTAGAATTTGAACAATCAAAGAGTCCATGTGCTCTAGAGTCTGTGTACTTGAAGTCAGGATCTGTGTATCCTTCGTAGAAGTCTGTGTGCTTCTTTGTCTCAAGTCTGCGAACTTGTGTAGTCGGAGTCTGCATGCTCTTTGTAGAACCAGTGTGTTCTTTGATTGTTTCAGTTTGAAAGTAAATCTAGATCAGCTTTTTAGCGCCTAGACGAAGTTATCCAAGTCTAAACAACTCAAATATACCTACAAAAATCCCTTTGCACTTATACCTCACTGTCACGATAGTGTATCTTGTGTAAACATTTACAAAGCCTTGAATAGAAGTTGAATTCAAGACAAAACTATCAAATCTTGGTTAAGAGTGCTTCTACTGTACTCCACCTCAAACTTAATTGGTGATTTTGAGTGTGTGTTAGAGTGAGAGATAGACTCTAGATTGACGATCTAGAGTCAGGTTTCTTTTTGTGCACTACCCAACACTGAGCACATCAACAGTGCCACAAAAACATCATTGTAGATTATGGCAAGCAAGACTGGTACGCTCATTGATCGACAGGTGGTGCCTTAGAACCCCTGGTACCCCATTACTTCCATTTATGGAAATTTCTATAATGCATTATCTTTCTGCCCACTAACACTTTTACTTAATAATATTTTATATGCTGAAATAATTTACAAAAACCTTAACAATATTTATATAATAGTTCTTTTGATGGAATAAATATTGTAAAGACTATAAGCTGTATATGGTTATGACAATAAATACCCCTTTAACTGTATTCACAGCCTTGCAGAACATCAATTGTCCTGACTTGAATTGAATGTGAGTGATAACTTCTTCTCAGAAGTAAAGGACTGACCAAAGCAGCATGTCCTACTGTTCTCAAGCAAAATTCCAGTAGGACAGTTTTGTGCCTGTCCCTATTTCCAGTCTGAGCTTGTGTGGATGGATCCGTGATGGAGTATGATTAATTTTGAGCTGAAATTCTTTCTTTGTAAGAATTCAATGAACCCATATGGTCAAGTCCCTCTTAACTCATACCCCTCAAATCCCATAGGTATGGGTTATGAGGGAGTAGACTGTACATCTCCTTTTATTTTTAGCCCAGAGTGGGGCTCAGTCATGTGGAATAATGAAACATTCTTAGAATGAGGTGGCATCTTATCTTTCAACCATCATCACAGAAATGGCTGCACTTTATGACTCCGGGTCTCCAGCGTACTATTACCCTTACCATGTCTCAACCCGCCCCAAAGCAGTCACTCCAGCCCACCATACCCTCCAGGAACTGTCAGTGAAATTGCCAGAAACCGATACATGGGCAGGACTTGCAAACACTCCCAAAAGGGTCAACGGTTGGCTCCAAAACATCGAAAATGCCAAGTCTGGTGAAACCCTCGAGATTTCCCTCAGTCACAAAGAGGCTGATTGGTTCTTTCAAAACTACGAGACCATCACAACCATAATAAAAGGACAGTGAGTAATCTTCCTAATCTGAGAGCATTCCTTGACAGGATTCATCAGATGGGAGCTCATCAATGGAAAAGCAATTGTAACATTGCCCACCATCATACATGATACCGTCCTCCAATTGTTCATGGTACATGCTGACCTGAACAACCGAACCGATATCTTTCTCTCTGGACACGATCTCATGATCCATGATGGGAAAAAGACCCCTGACTTGAACATCATCGATCGACAAGATTCCAAATTGAAAGCAAGCAATCAACCAACTGTCTCCATAGAGATAGCCTACACTGAAAGGCATGAAAAATTGCTTTGGGACCTTATAAGGCTTGTCCTTGGTCCCAACAGATGGCGGAAGGCCGCATTCGGTATGAATGTTGCATCAGAGACAAAACTGGAATCCATTGAGTGGATCCTATGTTCTTTCTCATTTTTCAGACCAGTGGAGCAGAATGAATATGGGCATCACAAGGTGGGAACAACCTATGGGTCAACAAGAAGTAATGGAGGTCCTTGGTTCGCACTCGGGGGGGAAAGAAGCCCTGCAAAGTTTAGTCATTTCAGAATAAGGACAACATATCATCCAGACACCTTATTTCAGTGCTCAATGGTAATGCGGTGTACTGTGAGTTTGCATTGATCCTCTTTAATATGGAACCGACAAGTAACACTTCTTAGATTACAAAGGATGACAAGCCAGACCTTGTGATTCCAAGCCAATGCATCTTTCATAGCAAACAAGGCCAGTGTATTGTCATCCCTGGCGCAAAATTGTAGGATGACTTTTCATTTGCTTATGATGGCAAGGGCAAGGCAGACAAGGTGGTTCATGAAGAAAGGTCAAAGAAGTCCTTAGGTTCCAAGAGAGGGCTGGAAGCAGCAGATATACAGGATGAAGATGATGATGATGTAGTACAGCCAAAGAAACCCCATCGCCTGTAAAGACAAATACTTCATTGATATGTAACATCTGCTTTGTTTTCCTCTGGGTAGCACTGACTGAGCTCGCTTTTGTGGGCCCAATTGTATTAAGGACACAATGAGTTAGAGTACATGAAATGTAAAGTACAGTTACACAGGGAGTGGTGGGTGGGTGACGAAAAAAGATGATGAATGACAGGCTATAAATAAATGTTAGGTGAAACCTTGAATTGCCTGGTGAGCAGTGCTGAAAAATAAGGGAGCAAGCAAAGTTCAGCTCACCTTCAGATGACTGGCAAAGGTTGGGTGCAAATGAGACAACTGCACCGATATCTCCCAATTTTTGGCCTCTGTTGGAAGCTCCAGCACCAAAGATTAAGACAGAGCTGCCGCCCATCCTCCCGAATGGAGCGGTGCTTTGGTACTGGCTAAGCCTATGAAAGAAATGGCCAAATGGTCTCGGTGAGTATCTGCAGAGGCCTAAGAATCGGCTCCTTACCCTTGGAACCCACCAATATGACGGTATATCTAATAAATAAGTCATTTCTGAATGAGTTTTGTTCCATCATAAGATTAAAGGCATGAATTGCTTGTGTCTCACCAACCCAAGAAATCTAAAATTTCTTTGCTAGTTCCCATCAGATAAATTGTGAGATTACATATTTTAATATTATGCTATTTCCAGACATCACCTGCTCCCCAACTGGGTACTCTTATTCCCTTGGCATGTGTTGTTAAGCCACCAAATGACCACATGCAGAAAAAGAAAGTAGATCTTCTGCCCTGGAAAAATTCTACATACTGCATAATAGCATAATTATTAAGACCATTTTGTGCAGTGGGGGAGGGGTAGGTGGTAAATGAAATACAAGTACAATTATTGAGACTTTTGGAAATTTTTATCTTCAAGAATTATGAATGTAAATGGATATTCCTTCTGTATGGACTCAATGAATGGCAATCTCAACTGGGCTGACAAAGTCTCCCATCAAATTTACTCAGTACAGCCCAAAAGGTGCTGACCAAGCACGCCATTGAATTCAATCAGCACAGCCCCAAGTAGCTGACTAAGCATGCCATCGAATTCAATGAACACAGCCCCAAGTAGCTGACTAAGCACACCATCGAATTCAATGAACACAGCCCCAAGTAGCTGACCAAGCACCACATCGAATTTGATGAACACAGCCCGAAGTAGCTGACCAAGCACCACATTGAATTCAATGAACACAGCCCCAAGTAGCTGACCAAGCACCTCATCGAATTCAATCAGCACAGTCCCAAGTAGCTGACCAAGCAAACCCATCAAAGAATACCTAACAGCCTTCAGTACTTATCTGACCTGCTAATGCTTTTTTCAACTACCCTACTCGATTTGTCACGTTTTCCAAATTGCACAGACTGTTTTGCATACTGTTCATTCAATCATTTATTGATGAGAACAAACTGTCATACTTCTTTGATCTTTACAGTCAACACCCTCTTAACCCATAGCTCTGATAACCCTTAATCCCCTCTTACCCCACAGGTTTGGGGTGGAACTGAGTTGGTTCGTAGGAAATTTTGATGCAAAACCCATGACTCTCTCATACCCAATAACCCATGGCTCTCCAGTTACCAAAACCCATACATTAATTAGTCTATATTTGTTAATTTACCAGCAAATGTACAATTCTGGTTTGAAAATACCCTACTTTAATTAGTAATTCATTAGCAAATTTACCAACCCATAGCTTTTTGGCAAGAGGCCCCATACTTGAATTAGTAACTTGCTAGCAAATTTCCATGCCATGACTCAACAACCTCTGAAAGTCCCGAAAACCGGCCTTAAACATTTCAAAAAGCAGGTCAATGTGAAAGAAAAGCAAGCTGCTAGCTCAACTTGCTGAGAAGAAGCCAATTTCACCTCAAGATGAAGAATCTGCCAAGCCATACTGGAGGATGCTGCCAGTGATGATGGATATGATGATGTCAGTGAGATGCCTGCCAAGAAAACTCACATGCATCGTGAGGTGCTTCAGGCATTATCTATCATCACTGACCATGTGAATGCTATCAGTACGCCACTTGCATGCAATTTAGAAACCAATATTGCTCAACTTCAGCTGCCAGATGTACTTGGATGAGTCACGGTCTATGGTTCCTACTTATGTTACTGATTATTTCACTTGAAAATAGTATATAGACACTTAAACAAAGCAAAAAGTATATAATTACACTTTTAATGAAATTTCCTGATTTTGACCCCTATTTTTACCCGACTCTGAAAACCCATAATCCTTCATACCCCATAGGAATTTGTGGAACTGAGAGGTTAAGAGGGCTTTGACTGTAGTTGGTGGAAATGTCAGAAGAAATCAATTGTTTTTCCTGTCAAATAATATTTCATATTTATCCTCAATGATCCATGATTGATACAATTCATATAGTATAAGTAGCTCAATCATCCCCTGAGCTATATTCTGACAAAGATTCACCTGCGAAACTACTCTGCTCTTCGATGACATCACCGTTCTGCTTTTCATCCTCCTCAACATTAGCCTGCTCTTCAATGTCCTCCTCTGTGTCATCCTGCTCTCCTTCCTGCTCATCATCTTCAGTGTCGCTGAACACTGGTTCTTCACTCCTTTCTCTCCAAAGAACCCAATCATTGTAGTAGTCAAAATCTGCTTTATCCATGAGTATGGAGGCGATGATTCAAACTCAAAACTTACCCAAAATGTCTTTCTGATGCTGAATGTCAAAGTGAGGATGGATGTGGAGGCACTTCCTTTCCATGTTAAAGGCATTCAAAAATTGTTCAGTGAGGTCAACATGCAAATAAGTCTTCAGCGCTCTTTTAACCTCCCACTTCACCTCTCCCAATGCACGCAACTCTTTATGATCCTGGTTCAATCGCACCATTTTGTGGGCAGCCTCAGCATAATATATCAAGGACCAACCAAAATAAGCTGCTGAGCTCACAGCAAATTCTCCTATATCCATAGACCAAAGGCAGACCTGTGACTTGTACAAAGTGTCCAGCTCAGGAGAGGGGCATATTAACCTAAAGTGTTTCTTCAAGTGCACAATGAGTGATAAATAGGCTCCAATTGCCATGACGATGGCTGCCTTGATATTATTACTTATGTGAATGCATGGAGCCAGTGCCAAAGAAAATATGGCAAAGTTGCCCAATGCAATTATGTCAAGTATGCCATCTCTTGTCATTTGAGAAACCTCCGGATAATGTACAGCTGAAACACTGAGACAGGAAAGTTGCTAGAAATCAACAAGACTTAGATGTTGAATTGTCATCAGAAGGATGAATTATGATGTGATAATAATAGCACATCATGCGAAGTAGGAGTTCATGAAGTTGGGGGTGCAAAATATTCGTTATCTCATATTTGAGCATGCAGGTGTGAACCCAGCCAGTGACAGATTTGCTAATTGTAGTTGTTGCATACAAGTGGTATCCTTTTGCAACTGAGTTATTGAGGGTTATGACCACATGGTGTGTATCTGGATGCATAAAACTGCAATACTGTTAGTAGATTCAAGATATTGATTGTGGCATGCTTACAGCATTGAACCCAGTGAAGAGGCAAGTTGCTGCATGCAGCCAAAAAGGACTCGAAATGCGAGCAGAGACTACAGACTCTGAATCACACTCTAACCCTTGATGCTACAACCACACACAACAACCACTCACTCTTTAGTTCATGGGGAATTATAATGTGATAGAAGCAAGCAGTGGAATTGATAAGACAGGTTCTAGGACCTCAAATACGCTTTAAATGGGTGCACTCTCTGATTTTCTAGACTTTTGTTACAAGAGGTGGCAACTTTGTCACTGGGCCTCAAGGCAATATCACAAATGCACCATCCCAGATGCAGAGCACAACATAATTCGCCCTTAAAACACACAAAACTAACCCAAACACAATGCGCTCTTCCAAGAGATGCTCCCAAATACAATCCACAAGAGCCACTGGGTTTGAACCAATGCGCTCTAGCTTCCTAACCAATCGTAACTCCACAGGGTTTGAACCTGTGCCGATTCAGAGAAACCCAAAAACACAATAACACCATCCCACAAGCCAAAGGGTTTGAACCTCTGCCACTTGGGGAAAAGAGTGCAAGCTAATCAGCCCAAAGGGTTTGAACCTCTGCCAACTGTAGCTCCACGCATCACCCAAAACCCTTCACACACGAGAGCGCAAGCACTCTGGCCTCCCAAACATCCCCTAGATGAACTTAGAGTTGATCACACTTCACACAGAGCTTTTACTGCTGTGAACCAATCTCTATATTCGAAGTCTCCCCCTGCACCAAGCTGAGAGTGTCAACTTTTGCTTACACACTACACAGTGGGTGCCAGCTGGGAACCTGCTATACTACTGTGTGTCTACAGTATTTATATGTGCTCTCCATTACCAATTGGATCTACATATTGGGTAAAGGTCTGTGCACCATTGCATGCTATTCCTGCATGTCTGAAATGCCTCCATCCAGCATTATTCTGACTCATTTTGGTCCAGCTATTGGATTTGAGTCTGACTGAGTCACTGCCTGTTTAGCAGAGAGTCCTTTTTATATTTCTGAGCAGCATGTGCTATTTCTGAGCATCGTTTTTGGGAGAGTGCACCTTCCATGTGCTTCCCTGTCACCACCGGTCTGAGGGCACATGTGGTTTTAATCTTCCTGTACAGCCACTGTGCCATAGGTCTAGAGTGTGGGCCATTCTCCTATGATATCATTGTGCTCTCCTGTGCCTGTTGATCCCTGATCAATGTCTCCCCTCTGATTGCATCATAAACACCAATTTCTTTGAGTAGAGTGCTGCTAGTGTCAAGTACATTGCCTCCATGGCCAACAAAACCCATCTGGTGTCTTGTTAAGACCTGAGCCTTGCACTCCACCTGCTGTCACCCTTAGCACTGTAACTGCTTACACTCTATACACAAGAGCACACCCTTAAGTGTTTATTTGGTTCACATGGACCCTTGCATCATTTTAATTGCCTATTCCGTTCGCAATTTCATGGGTAGACAGCCACTTGGCATGTCACTGAGCATGGGTTTCAGGAGAAAAAATATGGCACTGTTCATGACTGATTTGTTTATTTACATGGCTTTTATCCTGTCTCCCATCCTAGCTCATCACACTTGACACACACATTTGGCATTGTGGATCAAGTTCAATGAGATTCTTAGCGTCCACAGTGTGTTTGCCTTACAGGAATATTTTCGCTTTTTGATCTGGAGAAAAACAAAGCAGATGAAAAGTAAGAAAGATCACTTCCTCTCACCCACATAATCAGACAATGACCATAGGTGGAAGATTTTTTTATCCGATGTTGACTATGTCCATGATGTGCATGGTGAAATCAGAACATTGATTATGAAGGCATTGTTCCTCTTCAGGACAGAGGGCCGCATTGTTCAGCTTTATTGTTGTCTGGAAATACCTTCCAAGGAATGGTTTTTATCAAGGCAGCAAATTTGTCTGCTGTCATAAGAATGCTGTTCGCTTCAATCGTATCACAGGGGCAAGTGTTAATTTCGCTTCCATGACCATCTGATGGGGTTACATACCTCATTTCTTTCATGGGCCTAGTACAACATCCCTGGCATGCTCCATCACAAGTTGAGAGCACCTGCTGCATGGGGTATTAAATGTGCCACAAAGAAATTGTGAAATTTGTCAGTTGGTTTCCAGGCTCCAAATATATTCCGCTTTCCTTGTTTAAATAATGAGTGGGATTTCCATTTTTTCTCATGCCCAACCAACACCTTCCCCATGGTAAGTTTCAAGACCTTTGCCATTGATACTTAGCTGAAACTGCACAAAGTTCCTGAGGAACTGATTCTGACAAGGCTTGATGAGCTTTGGAAATATGATGGAAACATAATGGATGAAGTTCTTCATCAAGAACTCTTGAAGGAGTTCGACACCATGAAGTACTCACTCGGGCACGTTTCTCTTAGTTGCATTCACAATTTTTACTAACTGTTCCCTAGGCTGTCGACCTTCAAATGCATGAGGAAACAATTAGGGTATCTTAGTGCCTGCCAACAGAACCACACTGTAGAATCAATCAGTGGACATTTGGCAGCGTTGCGTGCCAGGTTTCCGAAGGCTGGTGTCTTCGAACTGCACAAGGCTTTGTTGACTGAAAAAAACATTTGTGTATCAAGGAAAGCTATTCAATCATAGTTTTTATGCAAGATTCTCATTTCTTTCCAGACAGAGGATTGTTGAATGGGCCCACCTAATGGAACCCAATGAAGCTGCAAGATGACTATGAAGTCGCATGATATGGAAGGTTTTTTATTGTGCAGGGGTGCATAACCTTTGGTGTATGGACCAGCACGACAAGTGGAAATACAAGTTTGGTTTGTGCTTGCATGCATGCGTCAATCCGTTCACTGGGGTGCTTCAGTGGTTGAAGGTATGGTGGACGAATTCAAACCCAGTATTAATTTGTAAATTCTACCTGGACGTCATGGAAAAATGTGGTTGTGAGCCCCCTTTCCCTCCTTATGGTTCTGGATATTCTGAGATACTTTTTAGATGGGCCGCTTCTCACCCAAAGTGATATGGGTAACGAAAATGCCAATGTTGCCCGGGCACACACTTTCTTGCGACACTGGGCCGATCCGGCACTGGCTGATTCTATTCAGCACTGCTGGAAATTTGACAAAAAAAATATTCCTTCAGAGATTGTCTGGAGTGTCTTCCGAAGGACTTTCACATTTGGATTTGAGGGACTCCTTCAAAATGGTGTTGAACAGGGATGGTATGATCCATCTGTTCAATTAGATGCGTGAGTTGTCTTTTCATACCTGTCATGTATGAAGGTTAACTTTACCCTTTAGTTTGGTCTTTCGCTATATCTTCATTCCATGGCTCCAGCAGGAATTGGATTTGTATTTAGTTAAAAACAATACTCACAAGAAGAGACATAGTCGAAACATCGCACGACCAAATGGAGTCCCAATATTGATCCAAGAGGCACCTGAACGTTTTGCTGCTGATGATTTCAAGGTAATCTGTGAAGCCTTTTACCATGTAAGTTGATTTTTACATTTTCACAGGTCAAATTTTGTGTCGATTCCCTACAAACTGCTAGGGAACTTTATGCCCCACCTGAAAATCCGGTGTTGAAGCTTGTCCCAGATTCTTTTGCAGCAGATGCAGCTCGGTTTATGACAGAGTTGGGTAATCCTGAAATCAGCCAGAATTGTGTCTGGAATGTCTATCTTGCCTTGAGGCAGAAATTTTATGACGCAGAATTTCAGCTGCCACCACCTGCCAATTTAGACATTGGGCCTAGCATAGGTAAGAGAAGTCATTCTGTACACTTTATTTTTCATATTCATGTCATACTCATTTTAGGTACAATAGTTTCGCATGATGGGATTTCTGATTGAGAGCATGACAATGATGATCATTTTGATAACTCTGGGGAGGCACCAGTCATTGTCTTGTTGAATGGAGAATTTGACCAATATGTGAATGAATAGCTGCATTTAAATGAACAATACTTTCAGAGACACTGTGCCTTTTTGTCATTATCAACTGAATATTTGAGGCTGCTCACTACTGATAAATGTCCATATGAAAATGATCAACTTGAAATTTGTTACACAGGCACCTGAACTTTGCTTAGAGGCACTGCCAAATAAAATCAAATTTGGCTTACCTAGTATGGATTGATGACTAAGCTAAATGACATACTTTCTGGATGTGAAATTTATGCTTTAACCTATTACCATCATGTCAATTGTATCGTTGTCCAAAAAAGACCAAAGTAAGTCTCATCATGCAAATCCCATCCACTCATATTTGTCGTTAGATTTTGAGTTAACTTATTTACTGACATTTTGGTGTCCCCAGAAGAACAGAAGGTCGTTGGCTATACCAGTGCCAGGACATCATGCCTAGTGTGGTCACTTCCCATTATGTGTGGACGATTCCTTCTGATGGACATGGACCCCGATAAATGAAGTTCCACCGGAGTTCGACAGGCGTGGCATGTCAAGTGACCAATGAAAAGAAATAATAGAATTTGGCAAGGCCATGGGATGAACCCTGAAGTCTTTCGCTGATGCAAGCTGGACAAAGAAAGACAGCCAAGGGAATATAGACTCTATTGTCTCTCAACGTGGTGGCGCACAAGCATTGGGGGACCATGTAGACATGATTGTACTGATCAAGGCGATGGACATTGCTGCAGGACTTCTTAGACTGCCGAATCGTCCTCATTACCCATGCTTCCCGAAAGCGAAAAAACTTAAAGCCAATCAAGTCGGGGTATGTTTACCTCAGCCCTGTGGTGAAATCTTCTGATCGAGTCCATCAGTATCTGAAACAACTAGATAACTGGCCACAAAAGTTGCGGGATCTTGACACATCGCTACAGATGTATAGTGATCGCTCTGAGCCATTTCCGGCTATAGGGCCAGAGGCAACTGAAGAGGAGGTCATTCTTCAAAACGATGTCTGTCTTCTTGCCAATCACTGGAAACATGATATGGCAATTACTTGGTTAAAGACATTGTGCATTTTGGATGGTGTTGCTCTCCATATATGCATAATGTGTTTTGTGAGTAATCCTAAAATTATTGTGCATTTTTTTCCCATACGGATGCCTCTTCAGCATGGTGGTGTCGAACAGCTGTCTTTGTGGCGAAGGTAAAATAAATTTGTACTGGACAATCAACTTTTGCTAATGTCGTCAAAGTTTCGCTCGAACACATTTTGCGCATCCTGATATCAAGATGATCCTAGATGACAATGAAACTATGAAAAATTTAAAAGTGAATCTCCCCCATTGGAAACAAGCATTTGCGAATGCTGTAGCTGTTTCCCCACTGCTGCTCATTCTGGGAAGAGGACTAGGCCACATGTTGGGAAGCACACAAGCATTGCAAGTATGAACTTTCTCGACTGCTATCTAATTTTGTCATTGAACTCCCTACAGATAGGTGGACGAATAAGCTCCATTGGGAAGCCAGAGTCAGTTCTCCATGTCGAAGAACTGCTCTGGAGAACCATCATCGGCATAGCTTGGGGCTGTTGGATGAGCGAAACAGGGTTAAGAACATTTCTGCTTCAAGTGCGACCGATTCTTGTGGGAATAGAAATGACAGAGAAGGACATTGGGAATCAGGGGCTGCAGCTTGAAGGCGAATGGAATGATTGTGTCTGGTATCGGGAGGCTGTGCAATTCACACAATCCAACCCAACGGAAGGTTTATCGAAGAAAGTGCGAACCGGTACTTGTGAATGGTTATCCAACACAGAGGATTGGAATTATCGGGGCCTTAAAATTGACTCTGTCAAGAAAAGGAGAGGACGATCTTCCTCTCATCCTCCGACGCGACGAATACCTTCATGGCAGAGGTCAAAGAGTGTTCCGTCTTGTGTTCAAAGTTCATCTCCTCCATTCCCTCTTGATGACATTCTCAAGATTCACCAACAGCTCTCGTATATGGTACAACGTTGGGGCCACGCCAATTTTTCCGAATTTGTGGATGAAAAGACCAGAACGGTGCCTTGGAGCATTCCTGCAGGTAAACCACCTGTGACCATGGAAGACGTCGATCCGATGTCTGTTGAAGAAATAATCGTTGGCAGTCTGCCTTCAAGTCAGGGATGTGACGAATTCCTTCTAGATGAATCAGAGAAACGATACCACGATGAACAATTGAACAAAGACAAGAATGGCAATTGGAGAACACTGATGTTGATGGCTCCTCACTTGTGAATCACAGGGAAAGCAGTTTCTCTCGGCTCTAGAAAACATGGATGCAGTGAAGGTTCAGAAGGGACTGGTCACTTGGCGAAGAAAGTAAAATTTGATCTTTCCCGATCGCAAACCCCAATTCGTTCTCCGGTTGTTTGGGTAGAATCAATAAAAACTTATAACACCTTTGATTTGTTCCTGCTAACGTCAAATGTGCGTGGTTGACTTTTCTATTTCTTACAATTTTCAATGTTTGGAATCTCTAGGAAAAAGAAGACTGTGCTGTGATAGATGGTTGGAACAAATGTGTCGTGCAAGACCATCCATTATACAAACATCCAAAAACAGGCAAATCCGAGGGTTCGTCCAGGATCGTTATGATGTCCGAAGCATCCGCAATGTCCAATGTCGAAACGACGTTGGCAACCTTCTGCAACTACCACATTTTGCTTCACCTGAACCAAGATTTCCAGGCAATGAATTGGACATTGATGAATCTTACAACAGTAGGAAGCCTTGATGCCCCAAGAGATGTACAGGGTTCGTGAATTCGTCTTGTCAATGCCTACAGAAATTAATATTATTCACCAGATCATCAATTGCGAGCAAAAGACAGGATGGAATCCGAGATCCATGTGACCATGTCCTTATGGGAAATTTATCAAGAAGGTTTGAAACCAGAAGGTCGTGTCTTGAATGCTCTTGACCTGCCACGTACTACTTCTGGTTTTGAATACGACCGCCTACCGTAAATATATCCCAGATCACCTTTTGTCATATCCTAACGGAGTGCTCTAGCATCTTATCCAACCACCGACGAGCATTTGAACAAATGTCCGATATGCCAGAAGACATATTCGATGCAATGTATCCAATCTCTGAGACGAGCTTTTGGTTGGTCGCTACGAAAGGTGCAATCACCTACATTCATTGTGATTGCCAGGGTGCTGGTATGGCTATCGAAGTCGTCTGTGGGAGGAAGTTGTGGTATATTTTCTATCGTCATGGTAGTTCACCACATGATAGCTATATGAAGGAATATATGAATGACTGGGAACCTGGTTTTGTTCCTAGTCCCGACAAATGGGATGCCGAAGTGATACTCCTGGAGCCGGGTTCAATGCTGTAAGCATGCCACAATCAATATCTTGAATCTACTAACAGTATTGCAGTTTTATGCATCCAGATACACACCATGCGGTCATAACCCTCGATAACTCAGTTGCAAAAGGATACCACTTGTATGCAACAACTACAATTAGCAAATCTGTCACTGGCTGGGTTCACACCTGCATGCTCAAATATGAGATAACGAATATTTTGCACCCCCGACTTCACGAACTCCTACTTCGCATGATGTGCTATTATTACCGCATCATAATTCATCCTTCTGATGACAATTCAACATGTAAGTCTTGTTGATTTCTAGCAACTTTCCTGTCTCAGTGTTTCAGCTGTACATTATCTGGAGGTTCCTCAAATGACAAGAGATGGCATACTCGACATAATTGCATTGGGCAACTTTGCCATATTTTCTTCGGCACTGGCTCTGTGCATTCACATAAGTGATGATATCAAGGCAGCCATCGTCATGGCAATCGGAGCCTATTTATCGCTCATTGTGCACTTGAAGAAACACTTTAGGTTAATATGCCCCTCTCCTGAGCTGGACACTTCGTACAAGTCACAAGTCTGCCTTCGGTCTATGGATATAGGAGAATTTGCTGCGAGCTCAGCAGCTTATTTTGGCTGGTCCTTGATATATTATGCTGAGGCTGCCCACAAAATGGTGCGATCGAACCGGGATCGTAAAGAGTTGCGTGCATTGGGAGAGGTGAAGTGGGAGGTTAAAAGAGCGCTGAAGACTTATTTGCATGTCGACCTCACTGAACAATTTTTGAATGCCTTTAACATGGAAAGGAAGTGCCTCCACGTCCATCCTCACTTTGACGTTCGGCATCAGAAAGACATTTTGGGTAAGTTTTGAGTTTGAATCATCGCCTCCATACTCATGGATAAAGCAGATTTTGACTACTACAATGATTGGGTTCTTCGGAGAGAAAGGAGTGAAGAACCAGTGTTCAGCGACACTGAAGATGATGAGCAGGAAGGAGAGCAGGACGACACAGAGGAGGACATTGAAGAGCAGGCTAATGTTGAGGAGGATGAAAAGCAGAACGGTGATGTCATCGAAGAGCAGAGTAGTTTCGCAGGTGAATCTTCATCGGAATATAGCTCAGGGGACGATTGAGCTACTTATACTATATGAATTGTATCAATCATGGATCATTGAGGATAAATATGAAATATTATTTGACAGGAAAAACAATTGATTTCTTCTGACATTTCCACCAACTACAGTCGAAGCCCTCTTAACCTCTCGGTTCCACAAATTCCTATGGGGTATGAAGGATTATGGGTTTTCAGAGTCGGGTAAAAATAGGGGTCAAAATCAGGAAATTTCATTAAAAGTGTAATTATATACTTTTTGCTTCGTTTAAGTGTCTATATACTATTTTCAAGTGAAATAATCAGTAACATAAGTAGGAACCATAGACTGTGACTCATCCAAGTACATCTGGCAGCTGAAGTTGAGCAATATTGGTTTCTAAATTGCATGCAAGTGGAGTACTGATAGCATTCACATGGTCAGTGATGATAGATAATGCCTGAAGCACCTCACGATGCATGTGAGTTTTCTTGGCAGGCATCTCACTGACATCATCATATCCATCATCACTGGCAGCATCCTCCAGTATGGCTTGGCAGATTCTTCATCTTGAGGTGAAATTGGCTTCTTCTCAGCAAGTTGAGCTAGCAGCTTGCTTTTCTTTCACATTGACCTGCTTTTTGAAATGTTTAAGGCCGGTTTTCAGGACTTTCAGAGGTTGTTGAGTCATGGCATGGAAATTTGCTAGCAAGTTACTGATTCAAGTATGGGGCCTCTTGCTGAAAAGCTATGGGTTGGTAAATTTGCTAATGAATTACTAATTAAAGTAGGGTATTTTCGAACCAGAATTGTACATTTGCTGGTAAATTAACAAATATAGACTAATTAATGTATGGGTTTTGGTAACTGGAGAGCCATGGGTTATTGGGTATGAGAGAGTCATGGGTTTTGCATCAAAATTTCCTGCGAACCAACTCGGTTCCACCCCAAACCCGTGGGGTAAGAGGGGATTATGGGTTATCAGAGCTATGGGTTAAGAGGGTGTTGACTGTATAGATCAAAGAAGTATGACAGTTTGTTCTCGTCGATAAATGATTGAACGAACAGTATGCAAAACAGTCTGTGCAATTTGGAAAACGTGACGAATCGAGTAGGGTAGTTGAAGAAAGCATTAGCAGGTCAGCTAAGTACTGAAGGCTGTTAGGTATTCTTCGATGGGTTTGCTTGGTCAGCTACTTGGGACTGTGCTGATCAAATTCGATGTGGTGCTTGGTCAGCTACTTGGGGGCTGTGGATGTGGTGCTTGGTCAGCTACTTGGGGGCTGTGTTCATCAAATTCGATGGGTTGCTTGGTCAGCTACTTGGGGCTGTGGATGTGGTGCTTGGTCAGCTACTTGGGGCTGTGTTCATCGAATTTGATGGCGTGCTTGGTCAGCTACTTGGGGCTGTGCTGATTGAATTTGATGGCATGCTTGGTCAGCACCTTTTGGGCTGTACTGAGTAAATTTGATGGGAGACTTTGTCAGCCCAGTCGAGATTGCCGTTCATTGAGTCCATACAGAAGGAATATCCATTTACATTCATAATTCTTGAAGATAAAAATTTCCAAAAGTCTCAATAATTGTACTTGTATTTCATTTACCACCTACCCCTCCCCCACTGCACAAAATGGTCTTAATAATTATGCTATTATGCAGTATGTAGAATTTTTCCAGGGCAGAAGATCTACTTTCTTTTTCTGCATGCGGTCATTTGGTGGCTTAACAACACATGCCAAGGGAATAAGAGTACCCAGTTGGGGAGCAGGTGATGTCTGGAAATAGTGTAATATTAAAATATGTAATCTCACAATTTATCTGATGGGAACTAGCAAAGAAATTTTAGATTTCTTGGGTTGGCGAGACACAAGCAATTCATGCCTTTAATCTTATGATGGAACAAAACTCATTCAGAAATGACTTATTTATTAGATATACCATCGTATTGGTGGGTTCCAAGGGTAAGGAGCCGATTCTTAGGCCTCTGCAGACTCACCGAGACCATTTGGCCATTTCTTTCATAGGCTTAGCCAGTACCAAAGCACCGCTCCATTTGGGAGGATGGGCGGCAGCTCTGTCTTAATCTTTGGTGCTGGAGCTTCCAATGGAGGCCGAAAATTGAGAGATATCGGTGCAGTTGTCTCATTTGCACCCAACCTTTGCCAGTCATCTTAAGGTGAGCTGAACTTCGCTCGCTCCCTTATTTTTCAGCACCGCTCACCAGGCAATTCAAGGTTTCACCTAACATTTATTTATAGCCTGTCATTCATCATCTTTTTTTGTCACCCACCCACCACTCCCTGTGTAACTGTACTTTACATTTCATGTACTATAACTCATCGCATCCTTAATACAATTGGGCCCGCAAAAGCGAGCTCGGTCGGTGCTACCCAGAGGAAAACAAAGCAGATGTTACATATCAATGAAGTATTTGTCTTTACAGGCGACAGGGTTTCTTTGGCTGTACTACATCATCATCATCTTCATCCTGTATATCTGCCGCTTCCAGCCCTCTCTTGGAACCTAAGGACTTCTTTGACCTTTCTTCACGAACCACCTTGTCTGCCTTGCCCTTGCCATCATAAGCAAATGAAAAGTCATCCCACAATTTTGCGCCAGGGATGACAATACGCTGGCCTTGTTCGCTATGAAAGATGCATTGGCTTGGAATCACAAGGTCTGGCTTGTCATCCTTTGTAATCTAAGAAGTGTTACTTGTCGGTTTCATATTAAAGAGGATCAATGCAAACTCACAGTACACTGCGTTACCATTGAGCACTGAAATAAGGTGTCTGGATGATATGTTGTCCTTATTCTGAAATGACTAAACTCTGCAGGGCTTCTTTCCCCCCCGAGTGCGAACCAAGGACCTCCATTACTTCTTGTTGACCCATAGGTCGTTCCCACCTTGTGATGCCCGTATTCATTCTGCTCCACTGGTCTGAAAAATGAGAAAGAACATAGGATCCACTCAATGGATTCCAGTTTTGTCTCTGATGCAACATTCATACTGAATGCGGCCTTCAGCCATCCGTTGGAACCAAGGACAAGCCTTATAAGGTCCCAAAGCAATTTTTCACACCTTTCAGTGCAGGCTATCTCTATGGAGACAGTTGGTTGATTGCTTGCTTTCGATTTGGAATCTTGTCAATCGATGATGTTCAAGTCAGGGGTCTTTTTCCCATCGTGGATCATGAGATCGTGTCCAGAGAGAAAGATATCAGTTTGGTTGTTCAGGTTGGCATGTACCATGAACAATTGGAGGATGGTATCATGTATGATGGTGGGCAATGTTACAATTGCTTTTCCATTGATGAGCTCCCATCTGATGAATCCTGTCAAGGAATGCTCTCAGATTAGGAAGATTACTCACTGTCCTTTTATTATGGTTGTGATGGTCTCGTAGTTTTGAAAGAACCAATCAGCCTCTTTCTGACTGAGGGAAATCTTGAGGGTTTCACCGGACTTGGCATTTTCGACATTTTGGAGCCAACCGTTGACCCTTTTGGGAGTGTTTGTGAGTCCTGCCCATGTATCGGTTTCTGGTGATTTCACTGGCGGTTCCTGGAGGGTATGGTGGGCTGGAGTGACTGCTTTGGGGCAGGTTGAGACGTGGTAAGGGTAATAGTACGCTGGAGACCCGGAGTCATAAAGTGCAGCCATTTCTGTGATGATGGTTGAAAGATAAGATGCCACCTCATTCTAAGAATGTTTCATTATTCCATGTGACTGAGCCCCACTCTGGGCTAAAAATAAAAGGAGATGTACAGTCTACTCCCTCATAACCCATACCTATGGGATTTGAGGGGTATGAGTTAAGAGGGACTCGACCATATGGGTTCATTGAATTCTTACAAAGAAAGAATTTCAGCTCAAAATTAATCATACTCCATCACGGATCCATCCACACAAGCTCAGACTGGAAATAGGGACAGGCACAAAACTGTCCTACTGGAATTTTGCTTGAGAACAGTAGGACATGCTGCTTTGGTCAGTCCTTTACTTCTGAGAAGAAGTTATCACTCACATTCAATTCAAGTCAGGACAATTGATGTTCTGCAAGGCTGTGAATACAGTTAAAGGGGTATTTATTGTCATAACCATATACAGCTTATAGTCTTTACAATATTTATTCCATCAAAAGAACTATTATATAAATATTGTTAAGGTTTTTGTAAATTATTTCAGCATATAAAATATTATTAAGTAAAAGTGTTAGTGGGCAGAAAGATAATGCATTATAGAAATTTCCATATATGGAAGTAATAGGGTACCAGGGGTTCTAAGGCACCACCTGTCGATCAATGAGCATACCAGTCTTGCTTGCCATAGTTTGGCATCCTTATACTCGCCTTGGAATACTTGTTACGCAAACGAACCCCCAATGCTGTTATCAGGGTGTAAGATGTTGATTGTTGACATATCTGAATTCACTGCTACCTCAAATTGTAGTGATCGATGCCATATGGTCTATCCTTTTATAGCGCAATAACATCTGGAGGTTGGATCAGTGCTCCTCAGTCTAATGTGGATAGAGCTTCTCACAAACAAGAAAGAAAGCGGCTAAGTCAAGACTATTTCTGAGTGAAAGAAACTGTCTCTCAATCTTGGTGACATCGGGAAGGTTGTTGGTTTTAAGGAGAATGGTAAGTAGGAAATGTTAAGCCCCCAGATCTGGGGGAACAGAGCTGAATAATTGATATCAAACCTTTCAGATGCACATAACTTAAAAATGTCCAGCATGGGTGAGAACTTCAGGCATGTGTGGTGATGAGGTGGTCAGATGGTTTAGTGGTCTCCAAATGTAAACTGGTGAATAGTTGTCAGATACTTCTGGAATATCGCTGTGCGAAGAACCAAAATGGAAATAGTGGTGTCTCAGCTTTGTGTCAGTATTACAGAACAACTAGTTTGGTTTGTAAGCCACTCCTCGGGTGTATTGTTTGTTTGTGCACAAGCTTTCTGAGTACCTCCATACTCGTGTCGATTCCACCAGCAAAACACTATACGTATTTGGTACTGGACAAATCAGGCTGTCCTAAGTTGACTGGCTTGTCATCTTTGGGGGGACTTCTCTCTAGTGTCGTGAGAAGTTACTACAGATTCTGATGCTCTGAGTCGCCTTTGGTCTCTGTTATCTGGTCTGGTGTGTGTCATAAAACTGGGAAACTGGATGGGAAAGAAACTGGGATGTGTAGAATGTCTGTCAGTATTATGTCAGTATTAAATGAGCTCCTAATCGTCTCAGTATGGGTCTGTGTCGATGTTTCTGTGGCTATGGCAGGGCAATAGCGGGTCTCGTCTTTATTTCTGGTCTCCTTGGCTTTATCTGTGATGATTCTGTTTGCCCTAATTCCTATAAACTGTCAATCTCTGTCAAAACTATACTTTGTTTCCTTTGTCTGGTCCTATCTCTTGTCAAATCAATTCCTATAACTGGTCAATACTATTTCCTGCAAAGCTCACAATAGAGCTGCCCTATATCTGTCAATTGGTCAATACTAAATCTGTTCAAAACCTATCCTTGCAATGCTCACAATAGAGCTGCTCTACAACTATCCAATACTATTCATCTGCTCTTGATGCCTAAATGGGTTCACTAATGTCTTGTGAAAATGAAAACTGTTAAAACTAATCTGATCTTGTGAAATTGAAGCTAATTCTTTCCTATAAAACTAAAAGAGGTGAGTACTGCATGGTTATCACTTACTAACACTGAGCAAATGCCAGTAATGAAGTAAAACAATGACAAGAGTCAAGGTTTTAAGTCGATGGATGGTGGTGAAGCGTCTCGGCTTTAACTATGTCAAGCTCGGCTTTGTGGCAAACGAAATCGCTATTAAACGTGTACTATCAGTATTGTCGAAGCTGGGTGAGTTACTGAGGTAAACGAGTCGATGTGTGTATGTGGGGGAATGGAATAGAGAGAGTAACTAGTGTAAGGTATGAAATTACTGGGTTTATATAGTAAGATATAAATAAATGGCGTCCTTGTGGTATATCTGAAGGGCTATGTGTTAACATAAGTGTTTCTGACCTTCTGACTATACAGCAGGTCGTGAACGTTGCCTTTTTCGTGTCGTCGTCTTTAATTTTCTTGCTCCGGCATTAGAACCATTCCGCATTCATTGTCTTTATGCTGCGGATAATGCCAAAAAGGGATGAGTACCCTTTAGGTAGCATGTGCGTCTAAGTCCTGTGGTTATACAGCAATAACCAATCACTAGCCCTAAGTCCCCACTGGGTGTACTTGCTGCGGAATCGACAAATTGCTGTTGCTGAGCTCCTATAAGGCTGGGCTGTTGATATTACCGGTCCGTGCTCATGACTGCACCTATGCGACTTGATGCGCTAATGCCGCTGATGTCGGTATTGCACCCTATTACCTCTAATGGTTTAGGCTGGTTTAAAACTGAGGAGATATGTCGAAATTAGCTGTGTCACCTCGACATTAAGTCATTAAGGTTGGAGAACATCGGAAAACCCCAATAAAGTATATATGGGCTTGTGTGGAATGTTTGGTTTGGTGAAAGGCCGCTGGAGGGATAAATCCGCGAAATTGGAGCGTACAGAGCCCTGAGGCTCATCATCCCCCCTAAACTTTCATTATGTCACTTCCATGACATAATCCAGGTACTGTGTGGGAGAAAATGTCTTCTTTTGGTATGTGTCTCATGGCAACTCGTGCTTCCTCTTCTGGAAGTCTTGTGGCTGATCTGGCATTTCCAAAATAGTACTGCCATTGCTTTCCTTATTGCATGACCATGTTATGTCGAGGATCGACAGGGTTTGCATCATTGTGATTGGTCTGTGCATGGGCCATGCCCTGGGGGCTTGGGATTCTTGGTTCGGGCTTATGTTTTCCAATGAAAACAGAAGCTGGCATGTCTGGGCCTTTCTTCCTGCCCCAGCATTATAGTCCTGTCGCTTGGACTTTCTTTTCATCTCATCTTCTTTCTCTGGCTTTTTCACCATGACTTTCTCTCCTCCACCTCCAATCAATACTGCTGGCCTTTCCACCAAGGATCTCAAGTATTTGCCACGTCTTCAAGAGATCATGAAGACCATTCTGAAAACTATGGCCGAGCTCGCTACCATTCGACCAATTGACGATCCTGAAATTATCATTGACAACTGGGTTCGCTCTGCATACGACAATTGGAAGATGGGTGCAGAAGCTTGGGAGCTTGCTGGAGTTGATGAAGATAAGTGGAATGAGGCCGAGTATGATATGTTGCTCGTCATGGAGACGATTATGCCCAAGTCCATGGTGGAGACTGTGGATGCTTTCAATGAATTAGCAGTTCATGCAGTGCGTCTCCCTCTTTCTTTTTCATCATCTTCTTTTTGACCTATCTTGTCCTTCTTTCTAGCATGATTTTCGATTTGTTGTGAGGACCATCCCTCCCCAACACTCCAAAACTTCTGGGACACCTCAAGTGTCCTCCATTCGTCGAACTTTGGCCATGTTGGAGACTTCAAAGTCGGTAACAATGTCTCCCTTGTTTAAGCCCACTGGCTTATTGTCAATTCCTGGTACGTCCCCTTCTTCTCTTTCCTTTCCTTCTCTTGCTGACATCTTCTTTCTTGTAGCCAGGGTTCAAGGTTCTCCTGCCATTGCTCATCCTTTAACCTCCCTTAGAAAGAAGGTGGTGCCACCTCGCTGGCCAAGTCTGCCTACGATTCTTCCTGCTGGAGTCGAGCAAGATTTTATCCCTGGCCTTGACATTTCTGAGATCCCAGCTGTGCTGTCAAGAGAATCTTCTCCAAAAGGTCGAGGAACTGATGGTAAGCTTTGATCCTCGTCTCTTTTGTCTCGATTGATTAACTCCTTCCTTCCTGCAGATGATTATGTGCTGTCGGAAGGCCATGAAGACGACGCTGAGGACGATCTTGTCGAGATTATTGAAGATCCTTCAGTGGCAAAGCTGCCTAGCCCTCTGCCTTTCCGTCCAAGGCCAATGACGGTCTCTTTGGACACTCTTCATCATAAGTGACTTCGTTTTTCCTTTCGTTGATTGCTGACTTGGCTTCCTAGGACAACTTGAGGCTCAATCAGTCGAGCCCCCTGCTCCTCGTTCTCCCAAGAAGAGATCCCCCAGCAAGAAGTTCCAGGGTGAGTCTCTTTTCTTTTAATTTTGTACTGATCCTTATTTTGTTGCAGATCCTCCTCCTTTGCCACAGGAGATCGCCAACTCCATCGTTGTCGTTCCAAGGCCTTCTCCTCAAGCGGTTCAAGACTTGGGTCCTGCTGTTTTGCCTATAGCACCAAGGGGAAAGCCAGGGCCTTTCAATGCCCCTCCGAGAAAAAGGAAGAGGCCTCAAGTCGTGGTCAAGAAGAATGTCGAGGCCCCCATCATTATGCCAATCGTCGAGGAGCCTCCTCCGGCCACTGTCATCGTCGACATTGTTCCTGAGGCTCCAGCTATCGTCGAGGCCATCATGCCTCCTGCTCCTGCAAAGAAAAGATGGATTTCGCAGGTCGAGGCCCCTGCTAATCCTCCTCCTCCAAAAAGGCCGGTCTTGCCTCTAGGTCCTCACGAAGGTATCTCCCTAAATTTTTATTCTGCTTTGGCATCTTCGTTTATCAGCTTTCTTTAGCCATTCGTCCTATGCCCATTGTGATGCATAAAGGTGCTCCATGGAGGAATCCTCCCTCCAGGGATATGGGAATCAAGGGTGGAGGTTTTGGGGAGGTTGTTCCATCTTCTGCTAAAGCCAAGGCTAAGGGTGACACTTTTGCTGGTGTCCTTGTCATCAATAAGGACTTTGGCAATTTCATCCAGGTAGATGGTCAATATTGGTACAAGCCCTTGGCTCGTTTCATCGGTGAATTGGTAGGTCCTTTTTCTTCGTCTTCTTTTTCTTTTTACTGATTTTTCTTCTAGTACTCCATGGCTTGTGATGAATGTAGCAAGCACAACACTCATTGTTGTCGATTCCTCAGCATGACCCTCCTTTGCACTTGCTGTTACTACAGCAAACTTCCTTGCAAGGTTAATGGTGTCAAGGTCCTCAATAACCTGAAGCAGTATCGTCCTGAGGCCCCTGCTGGTACATCTTTTCATTCTTTGTCTTTCCTTGTCCTTTTCTTATCCTTGTCTAGGTTCGTCTGGTGGTCCTGCCTACTCTTCAGAACTTTTGAAGAGTATCCGCAGTTACATTCAAAGTGTCGAGAAGTCTCTCGATATCCTCAAGAAGGCCATTGACACTTATGACGAGGTGGATGAGGTGGACAAGGACGATGACAATGATGACAATGATGAGGATGATGAGGATGATGGTGCTGATGCCACCGTGCTTCACAAAGTCGAGGGGGGTTGGGAGGTGCCTGAGGCAGCTGAGGGTGAAGCGGGTCCTTCTCGTGTTCGTCATCATGCAGCCCTTATTTAGGCCTTGAACTACCGTCGTGGACTATAGGCCTTTGTGCCAATTTTTGTACTTGATATATCGCATGCCTTCGGGCATATTTTGATTTTAGTATAGTGGCAGGCTACCATCGCAGGGCCTTTAAAATATAAATATCGTGTTTTCACTGTTGAAGTTGTGTGATTTTGAGTGATTTGACTTTAAGTCAATGCCTTGCTACATCCTTTAAATATAGGATTTCACCTGTATTATTGGATGAATTTCGACTTGTAAAATTTTCTTGAGTTGGATTTGAAATTGAATGAGTGTGGTATCCAACAACTTTGGGGACTTAGAAAATATTCCTGGATGGTCAATGGCGTGTGAGCTTTCCATTAAACCATTCTGGTGACTTTGGGGGAATATTGTCTTTGCTGCCAAGATTTTGGTGGGGTTCTAGTGTGAAAGGACTGTGGCTGGAATGTCGAATTCCGTGTTTCTCGATGCTGCTGAGGCATGAATTCATGTGGTTTCATGATGAATGTCATTATTTTCGTTACTGTAATGTGGAGTTTTTCTTGATTGCCCCATTGTCTTTGTCAATTTGACTCTGGGAAATATATTTTTGGCATCAAAAAATCAATTTTCGATTATTTTGGTGGTCATAATTCATAAATGCTGAGTTCGTTTCTTTCATGATTTCATTAAATTTTGTGCAGAAAATGATTGTCGAATTTGTCAGCATTACTTGGTATCGAAAATGACATGAAACCATGTCTCTCCCCCCTAAACTTTCAAAATCTTTGTGTCAGGGACTCAAAGAATTTTTAAGCCAAGGTTCAAAGCAGTAATTTCCAAGTCGGAGCTGCTGAGTTATAGGACTGTGATGCACATGTGGAAGAGCATTTGATGTATGTTTCGTCAATAAGAATGTTAGTCATTCGTCCTTATCTTGGAATGTTGCTGAGCTGGAATAATGACGAGGGAATCGTATAAAGGATGATGTGATTCCAGCTTTGTTCTCCAGAATCATTGGAATCCCTTTGAGTCTTCTGCCATATTCAAGCATTTTGAAAATGTCTTCTACCTCATCTTCTTCTTCTTTTTCTGCCCTGTCCTTCTTGTCTTTAGTGCGTTGTGCCAAAGACCTTGTCACCAAGCCTCTTGATGAGTCTGGGGACTTGATCTTTATTGCTTGCTTCTTTGATGAGGCGGTGCATGTTAAAGTAGGCTTTCAGCATTATTTTGTCATTGCTCATCATTAATTTTCAGCCTTGTTTTCTTTTCCTAGTGCCATCTCCAAGCATTTTATCCTTCTGCCATTGATGCAGCATTGTTCCAAGAGATGGACTGTATCATTGGGGAGTATAAGGTCAAACATAACTTTGTTATGACTTTCGATGCCATGATGTGCGTCGAGAGTGATCGTCTGAAGGGGGTGTCTTCTGGGAGGTACACCTATTTGGGTACTGACATTATTGGTGCCATGGAGAATGTTCCTCCTATCTGCATTCGTATGGATGAAGACATTTTTATGTCTTTGGCGCTGTTCACTCCTAATGCTGCTGCATCTGACACTGGTGCAACTTCAACTTCTTCTCCAACCTCTAATCCTGAAGACTTTGAATGGCTCGACAATCCCGGTTCTGAGAATGTCGACCTTCCCCATGTGGATGATCCGAATGTGGAGATTCCTGATTTGGTGAATGATTGGCAGGTAGGTTCCTAGATCTTTTGATGACCGTGTCAACATTAATTAGGGCCTCATTCAGCCTATTGCTAATGCTGAGGAAGATTCTGCTCCTCCTTCTTCTCCAACTGTTACTGACAGAGGCTCTGTCGATTCATTTGATGATCCTTCCACTGGTCCAGGGTGTCGTTTCTGTGGTGTCCAAGCTTGTCATGACAATAAGTCTTGTCCAGTGATTAAATCTGTCAAGGTTCATCCTTTGTTTCAATTCCAAGTAATGCCGGTATTGATAAATTTCATCTTTCTTTAAAGGCGATGAAGCCCTGCCACCACTGCATCTACCTCAAAGAGGATTGCTACTTTTCTGGCCTTTTGATGGATTGTGATAATTGTCAAACGGGGGATTTGTGGGAATGCTCTGGGGGAGTTGTGAGTCATCATTTGGTGCTGCTTCCTTTCAATGAGATCTTTCCTGGTGAAGAAGATAAATGCCTGGAGGTGTTAGACACTCTCCTTAAGAATGACCCTTTTGGTACAGGTATGTCGACTTTATTTCCTAGTGGCTCATCTTTCTTTGACATCAGTTTTAGCTCTTCTAGCTGAGGGTCCAATTAATCCGATGGCTGAGCATATTGTTGATGCGACCAAACATTTTCTCACCAGGAACTCCTCTCAGCTGACTTTCCAAGGTCCTGAGTGTCTCAATTCTTTATTGAATACTTTAGGGAATCTTTGTGTCCAACTCCAATGCAATCTTTGGCAAATGTTTTTGCAGCTCTGTATGTGACAAGTTCTGGTGCAGAACTATCACATTGTTAACAAAAAGAAGCAAAATATGCAGAGCATTTATAGTTCTTGGGGTCATGCCATTGCTCTGTCCAATTGGCCTGATGTTCCTGAGGGAACTCCTCATCACAGTCGCGGTTGGCGTATGCCTCAGGATGCAAAAACTGATTTGATTCATGCAAAACTTCGTCGATCTGGTCGTCTGAGTAGGGGTAAAGGCAGGAACAGGACAAGGGGTAGGGCCTCTCACCAATAGGTATTCGCTGGCCTTGTGCATCTAATTTTCAATAGCGTGCATATATGTGTGGAAATGAGTGTCGGGGGCCCAGTATTATAATGCCAGGCCATATAAATATCTTGTAATGAGCATGTTGGGTACCCATAGCGGTGCCCAAAATAAATATTTTTGTTTTTGCCATTGTCGTGGGATTTCTCGGAATTAGGATAACTCTGCTTCTTCATGAGTTTCCTCGATATCCTGTAGCTCCTCTGGTAGGTCATCATCTGTCAAATCAAATAAGTCGATAATCCTTTCTCGTGGGACATCTATGATCTTGTCAATATCTGGTAATGGTATTGCCTTTCTTGCAAAGTACAGTAATAGCCTGAATGCTGCTATTGGTCTTGCAAATGTCGAGCCATCCAATTCACAAAGGATGTATGCTCTGCCTTTATTTCTGCCTAAGACCACAAGTGGTCCCAAGTATCTGGCTCGCATTTTCTGATTCAACACCTTTTCTATCTGCATATTTCACATCAAAACAAGGTCGCCTTTCTGGAAATTGAAGTCATGAATGACGAATTCATGATCCTTCTCGAATTTTAATGCTGCTCTTTTCCTGGCTTCATAAACCTTTGATCTGAGTCGATCTAGGTCTTCAGCTCATTTTTGTAAACCAATGGCTCTGCATGCAATTAATGAAGTAGTGTTGATAATATTGTCTGGAGGGGGTAATAGCCATGTCAATTCGATAATATCCATCAGTAATAGCGGTTTGGTTCCTGTTGCTACAAAGTATGGTGAACATCCCATACATCTTCGAATAGTGATTCTGTCTGCCCAAAATACCGAATATGTGTTTTGACTCCACTTCTTTTGATCACCATCAGAGGCTTTAAATAAAGCTTGTCTAACGTCGAAGTGTGGTCTTTCCACAATTCCATTGGCTCTGGAATTATATCCTGAAATCCGAATATGATTGATGTGATATCTCTTGCTTAGATAGCTAACAGCGGCAACAAAGGTGGCACCATTGTCTGTAACAATTTCGACAAGAGATCCCCATCTGCAGAGTACTAGCATCTGGGTATTGTGCTAGCACTGCTTTCTTGTATTCTTCATAGGTCTTTGTGTCATTGTCGAATTCCGGTAGACTTTCCCAAATTTCCAAGACTACAAGTCCTGGATAATAGATAAACCATTTCTTTTTATCTTTGGCATCCCTTATCGAATGCTTGTCAAAAAGTGCCTTGATATCACTGATATAATGAGCCAATTCTCATCCTGGACTGACTTCGTCGATAATATTAGGAGCACTCTTCTCCTTTCTGAATGGCATAGATGTGGTAGCTGCTGTCGACATTGTGGATGATGTAGCTGCTGCTGTATTAACTGGATTCGATTTCTTTTTCAGTGGGGGTAATGGATTTAAGATGATCGGATTTAAAATGGTAGAAAACAATGTGAACTGTGGTGAACCTGGTCAACTGGGTGGTTCTAATGGCAAACTGTGATCAAACGATTCTTCTTTAACAATGGTGGATGCTGTTCCTAATGGTACTTCTTCACTGGAAGCTGAAACTGGTCCTTGGTATTCACTAAACAATAAGGATTCAACTTGGTATCCTCCAAAAACTGATTCTTCTATGTGTGGTGAAGCTGGTGCTGTTCCGTAATCAGAACTCAATAGTTCCTTATGGATCTGTGCTTCGTCGATATCTTCTGGATCTGAAAAAGATGGTGGTTCTCCTGTGGAGATGTCTAATTCTGGTGGGACTGGAGAAAGTGGTGATTCTATAAAGCCACCTGGTATTGGGCTTGTGATCTGAGAATCTGATGTTTCGGTGGGTTCTGTAGACGATGATTCTGATGGGGGTAAATGTGCTGTAGCTTCTTGTAACTGTTGTCTTGCTGCTGTATTTCTGAGACGACATCCTGCTGGTGGATTATACTGTGTGGTTCTTTTGAAATTACGAGAAATGATGAATGGGTTGTGATTCGAAGCAAGTGGGACCTGCTATGAATGATGATGAAGGTAGAATTTGGTGAATACAAAAGATGTTATGTTGATTTGTCGATTAAAATAGAAAACCCTTGTGGTGGGCTCCAAAATGATGAGGTGTTCAGATGGTTTAGTGATCTCCGAATGTAAACTGGTGAATAGTTGTTGGATACTTCTGGAATATCGCCATGTGAAGAACCAAAATGGAAATAGTGGTGTCTCGGCCTTGTGTCGGTATTACAGAACAACTAGTTTTGTTCATAAGTCACTCCTCAGGTGTGTTGTTTGTTTGTGTGTGAGCTTTCTGAGTACCTCTGTACTTGTGTCGATTCCACCGGCAAAACACTATGTATTCGGTACTGGACGAATCAGGCTGTCCTACGTTGACTGGCTTGTCGTCTTTGGGGGGGGACTCCTCTCTAGTCTCATGAGAAGTTACTACAGATTCCAACGCTCTGAGTCGCCTTTGGTCTCTGTTATCTGGTCTGGTGTGTGTTGTAAAACTGGGAAACTGGATGGGAAAGAAACTGGGATGTGTAAAATGTCTGTCTGTATTATGTGAGTATTATGTGAGCTCCTAATCATCTCGGTATGGGTCTGTGTCAATGTTTCTGTGGCTATGGCGGTGCAATAGTGGGTCTTGTCTTTATTTCTGGTCTCCTCGGCTTTATCTGTTTATGTCTCAGCTTTATCTGTGACGATTCTGTTCATCCTAATTCCTATAAACTGTCAATCTCTGTCAAACTATACTTTGTTTCCTTTGTCCGGTCCTATCTCTTGTCAAATCAATTCCTATAACTGGTCAATACTATTTCCTGCGAAGCTCACAATAGAGCAGCCCTATATCTGTCAATCTGTCAATATTAAATCTGTTCAAAACCTATCCTTGCAACACTCGCAATAGAGCTGCCCTACAACTATCCAATACTATTCGTCTGCTCTTGACACCCAAATGGGTTTGCTAATGTCTTGTGAAAATGAAAACTGTTAAAACTAATCTGATCTTGTGAAATTGAAGCTAATTCTTTCCTATAAAACTAAAAGAGGTGAGTACTGCATGGTTATCACTTACTAACACTGAGCAAATGCCAGTAATGAAGTAAAACAATGATGAGAGTCAAGGTTTTAAGTCGATGGATGGTGGTGAAGGATCTCAGCTTTAACTACATCAACCTTGGCTTTGTGGCAAATGAAATTGCTATTAAACATGTACTATCGGTAATGTCAAAGCTGGGTGAGTTACTGAGGTAAACAAATCGATGTGTGTATGTGGGGGAATGGAATAGAGGAAGTAACTAGTGTACAGTATGAAATTACTGTGTTTATATAGTAAGATATAAATAAATGGTGTCCTTGTGGTATATCTGAAGGGCTATGCATTAGCATATGTGTTTCTGACCTTCTGACTATACAGCAGGTCTTGTGCATTGTCTTATTTGTGTCTGCACCTTTGATTTTCATAGTTCCGGCATTAGATTATGCCTTATTCATAGTGTCGGAGTTGAGAATACTCATCGGAAATGACTGAGTACCACCAAAGTATTGTGTGTGTCGACGTCTTGTGGTTATACAGCAATAACCAATTAATTCCGAAGTCGCCAAAGGGTGTTCGTGCTGTGGAAATAGTCAAATTGCTGTGATGAAGCCCCTATGATCACTGGATCAATGTCGAGAAGCTCTGCTCGCATGGCTGCACCTTTGTGCTTTGATGCGTCAATGCCAGAGATGTCGGCAATGTGCTCTAGGTCCTATTCTGGTAATGGCAGTGCTAATTCCACGGCTTTAGGTCAAAAATGGAGTTTTCGGAGTATTGCTGAGGTATTGGCATCGGGAAAGCGTCAGAAAAGCCCTATAAAGTATATATGGGCTTGTGTGGAATCATTGGTTTGCTGAAAGTCCGCTACAGGGATAAATCCATGAAATTGGAGCATACAGAGCCCTGAGGCTCATCACCGGTGAGGAAATATAGTGCAATCTGTTACGATTTTTACCCCTATTTCGAACCCTAACCCATGAATCACCACGTCATCACTCGTCACCAGCCCCCATTCCGCGCTATCCGCCAATCGGCGTCTAACTCCACTCGCTCGTCCGTTGACCACACTTCTCGCTCGCA